>SJYT01067240.1:206016-357529 GCA_006410635.1 Cephalophus harveyi | reverse complement strand
GTGATCCCCTAAGGGGTGGGATGGGGTGGGAGGTGGGAGGGAGGTTCAAGAGGGAAGGGACATGTATATACCCATGGCTGATTCGTGCTGATATATGGCAGAAACCTACACAGTAATGTAAAGCGATTATCTTCCAATTAAAAATATATAAATTTAAATTTAAAAAAGAAAAATAATTTGGTTAATTTGATGGAGATTTAAATTCTTTTCAAAGTGTACTCACATGGAAGTGATTTTTCTCTTTATATTCAGTCATTAGAAATAAATCAAGTGATTTATTTCTCAGCCTTTGCATTATAGAAATGTGTTTATATAAGTAGTGTTTATTTCTAATGACAAATATGGGATGCCAAGTAAGTAGTAGACCACAGACGATTAAGTAATTGCCACCACCTGGGCACACCGCTGTTTCACATGTATTTTCCTAATGTGAACAAAGTCTCTTACCATCTCAACATCTGTGCCTTATCTAAAATCTGGGTATACTACGTTGCTGTAACATCCCGTGAAGTCTCCCTAGATGGAGAGTATTTTCTTCAGTCCTTTTATTCCTGAAGATGGGACACAGTTCACTATCATCATTCCCTGATGTCTCTTCCTTTGAGGTCCACATGTCTTTAATGCCATTTTCTCCCATCCTCATCATAAACTTCTCCTGACCTTCGAGATGTGGAGAATGATCTGAACCAAGCTCCTTGCTCATAGCCTGCATCCTTTGCATTAACCTGGGTGACTTCAATTTTCATGTTGTGATTTTCCTAATAACCTGACTTCCTCAAACATCTGGCTATCTAGCAAAGAGAATGCTCTTGCTATTACCCCTTCCTAAGTTTTCACTTCTCTCCTGACTCAACCTTCTGCCCTCCATAGGGTCAAAGGTTTCTCTTGCCTTTGTACGCCACCTACAGTTCCTGGTCGCTGATTTAAGTGACATCCCTGCCAACACTCCAGAGCCCTTGCCTTGTGAACTGGCCACACCACCCACATTTCAAGTAAATCCCTCTGCTTGGTTTCTGGGCTGCTGCCTCATGAATCCACAGCCTCTTACTCTCAGTGATGACTTCAGCGTGTTCCTCTTTGTGGCCACCCAAGCTTTGACCCTCAATTCTTACCACTCTGTCTGCTCTCCAATGATATCCTGTTCTCTACTCTGCATAGTTAGCATTCACCTAGTAGGAGCTGTTTGCAAGTCTTTCTTCTTATTTCTTCATAAGCTTTGTTGTTTATGTTTAGACACCTCACATCTCTATCGCGTGGCAGTGAAGACTTTGCCGGATTTTTGTTCAAACATTATTTTCTGTTTCAGATTTTCTAGGACTCACTTTCATAAACCTGAGCACCGGTGGGAAGACTCTTCTCCAAATGTGTCCAAGCTCTCTTTATCTATTTGACTCATCTACCTTACTTTACTCACCTGTATATGTTGAATGGGGCCTTGAGGTGAATGAATATTTGTGCACAGTTTCCATGTTTATGTGATATGCTTACCTCTGTGTGTGTGTGTGTGTGTGTGTATATACATATATATATATATATATTTTTTTTTTTCTAATTTGGATCCAGACTGTGTGATTATCTTTCCATTTACATTGCTTAGCACAGTGTCAGCCACTGGAAAAAAGAGAAGTTTCCTCACTCTTTCATTGCACTAAATATTTCCCCATTATAGTGCCTATCATACAAGTGTTTCTTAACTATTCTGGCTCACTAGTAAACTGTCAACTCTGTAGAATAGGTAAACTGCCTTATTTATCTTTCTAGTCTCAGTATTTTATGAGGAACCTGGCAGTTTATAGATGTTCAGTAAATTTTTGATAAGTGTAGGAAACATTGGCTACCAATTAAGGGTAGCAGCGATAGCCAGCAGCTTACTTTGAAAGTATGGGATGTGGATTAGGCTACCGTCATGGGCCATGCAAGGCAAAAAACTATTAATGTATAAGACATATTATTATTTGCAGATAAATGATTTATTCATTTGTAAATAAATAGCTCATTTATGTATTGTTTTATGTATGTATTAAATAAGATTCAAAAGAAAGTACTGGCTTTTCCAAGATTACATGGCTAATGAGTAGTAGAGCATAAGAACCAGGACTCCTGACTGTTGGTTCTCAAGCCAGTGATCCTAACTTAATATTTTCTAAATGGTGTTTTGTGTAAATAACATGTCCCAGGAGTTTTCATTCTCCTTTACATACACTGACTAGACTGAAGGGAAGGAGCTGGGGAGTAAAAGGCAGAGGTAATAGATGTCCATGATGTAAAGAAAGGGAAATGATAGAAGAAATTCTGTGCTCTTAAAGAGGCAAGTATATGACCCTCCTGCAGAAATTATTATATTGTATCCCAAAGAGTAAAAGCAACTTAATATACGTGCTGAGTTACTCTCTGTCACTTGGAAGAAAATCATTTTATTCTTGTAGAGGATTTCATATTTTGTCTCCTCTGTTCTTTTCTTCCCTAAGCTTCACAGAAAACTAGACCCATTTCAAGGGGGTCTGCATAACTAGTGTATCTGGATGTACCTTTTATTTCCACAGAGTCCCATGTATATATTTCTCTTTCATCAGAATATAGGCCCAGTTCTGCTCAGTGTTACATAGAAAGAACAAGGTGAGCAGGGGCAGGGGTGGAGAAAGTCAGGGATTTGGGGGGAGTAAAAAGTCTGATTGGAGTAAAGGGAGGGTGAAGGATGGTGGGAGGCAGCCTGGATGAGGTCCGATCATGAGCTCCTGGAGGCAGGAGATTTTGGAGGAAGAGGACCAGTAGACGTTTTTGAGCTCATATGTGATATGGGCAAAGGATGTCTCAGAAAGAGCCCCCTTGCAGTGTTGGGGGGTGAGGAGAGAGAAGGTAGTAAGGCCCCGATAGATAAGATACCACATCCATTTATTTGTCACTGAAATAATCAGACCTTGGAGTAGAGTGTGATACGCAGTGGGGATTTGATGAAAAATTTTTGGAAGAACTAGTGAAAACAAAGCCATTGTTGCTGTTCAGTTGCTAAGTCCCGTCCGACTCGTTGCGACCCCATGGACTGCAGCATGCCAGGCTTCCCTGACCTTCACTATCTCCCGGAGTTTACTAAGATTCTTGTCTGTTGAGTCAGTGATGCCATCCAACCATCTCATCCTCCTCTGCCCTCTTCTCCTCCTGCCTTCAGTCTTTGCCAGCATCAGGGTCTTTTCCAATGAGGTGGCTCTTTGCATCAGGTGGCCAAAGTATTGGAGCTTCTTAGGATGTTCCCGTAATAGCTGGGGTACATGGCAAAATGGCATGAGCTAGTGCTGGCAGTGAGAATTTTAGGGTTAACCACAACTGAAAAATGGAATACAAGCTACGCAGAGCAGAAACAATTAATTATAATATTCAAAGAACTAGTGAAATGGCAAGGATTTAAGAAATTAACTCGATTTGTAATCTTCAGTTCAAGTTCAGTTGCTCAGACGTGTTCGACTCTTTGCGACCCCATGGACTGCAGCACACCAGGCTTCCCTGTCCATCACCAGCTCCTGGAGCTTGCTCAAACTCATGTCCATTGAGTCGGTGATGCCATCCAACCATCTCAGCCTCTGTCGTCCCCTTCTTCTCTGCCTTCAATCTTTCCCAGCATCAGGTCTTTTCAATCGAGTCAGCTCTTTGCATCAGATGGCCAAAGTATTGGAGTTTCAGCTTCAGCATCCGTCCTTCCAATGAATATTCAGGACTGATTTGTAATATTACAAGGACTGATTTGCAATCTTACAAGCTTTAATTATTATTCCTTTTGACTTTAACTTTGTTTTTATATCTGCAGCTAAAGATTTTTCTTTTTTTTTAAGAAGAATCCACTTCTTGTATTAAAACCTCTTTCTCTGTCACTCAAACAGTGAATAGTATTGTATTTCAGAGATACATTGGTTTAAAAACTGTTAGATCATATTTGTTGTATGATTTCTAATGGAATGAACTGTTATGGCCTCTGTGATTAAATTATAATCTTAGTACACTGGGCTGTGAATGGCTGGGAACAAGTTCATTCCAAGTTCATTTTTCCCCTGATGCAGGCGGAATTGCAGTCAGCTGAGTTCTATGCCTGCACAGGCTCCAGGCTTCTTGCTAATAGAAATACCAAAGGCCTCTGACTCTTCCTCCCTCAGCACCGGCCTCTGACTCTTCCTCCCTCAGCATCCTCCCCAAGCTCCCTGTTGCTAAACTAAAATGCTTGAAGCTTTCAAAACTCATTTCCTGCCTCAGATTGAAATGTGTGCAGATTTTCCTGTTTAAAAGACACAGTCTGAACGTTTAGAAGGTTGATCTCCTATGCTACAGGAAAATCTTTTGATACTTAAAAAAAAAAAATCTTAACAGAATTCTGGTTAAAAATTTTTTTTCTTGTAGCAAAGGAATGAGGTACATCAAATATTTAGGTTTTCTTGTTTTTTTGTGGGGGGACACCATTTGGTGTGGGAGTGATCAAGGCATCTGTAATGCATATGTGTATTTTAACAGTTTTGTTCAGGCTGTGCACATTGAAACATGGAGCTCCATGTCTTCACTACGTCTTGGCTTCATTTATTGTTCCCAGTTGATTGTCTTTTCTATCAGCTGTTGTCCAGTTGCTAAGTCCTGGACAACAGTCCAGGACTGTTGTTTAGACCCAGTGGACTGTGGCATGCCAGGCTTCCCTGTTCTTCACTATCTCCAGGAGTTAGTTAGACATGCTCAAACTCATGTCCACTGAGTCGATGATGTTATCTAACCATCTCATCCTATGCTGCCCTCTTCTCCTCTCACCTTCAGTCTTTGCCAGCATCAGGGTCTTTTCCAGTGAGTCATCTCTTCACATCAGGTGACCAAAGTATTGGAGCTTCAGCTTCAGTATCAGTCCTTCCAGTGAATATTCGGGGTTGATTTCCTTTAGGATGGACTGGTTGGATCTCCTTGCAGTCCAAGGGACTCTCGAGTCTTCTCCAGCACCACAGTTCAAAAGGATCAGTTTTTCAATTCTCATTCTTATTTATGGTTCAGCTCTCACATCCGTACATGACTACTGGAAGAACGATAACTCTGACTATATGGACCTTTGTCAGCAGAGTGATGTCTCTGCTTTTTAATACTCTGTCTAGGTTAGTCATAACTTTCCTTCCAAAGAGCAAGCTTTCAATTTCATGGGTGCAATTACCTTCTGGAGTGATTTTGGAGCCCAAGAAAAGAAAGCCTGTCAGTGTTTCCATTGTTTCCCTATCTGTTTGCCATGAAGTGATGGGACCAGATGCCATGATCTTAGTTTCTTTTTTTTTTTAATTTAGAATTTTGTATTGGTTTTGCCATACATTGACATGAATCTGCCATAAGTGTACATGTTTTTCCCATCCTGAACCCCCCTCCCACCTCCCTCCCCATCCCATCCCTCTGGGTCATCCCAGTGCACCAGTCCCAAGCACCCTGTAACATGCATCAAACCTGGACTGGCAATTCATTTCACATATGGTAATATACATGATTCAGTGCCATTCTCCCAAACCATCCCACTCTCGCCCTCTCCCACAGAGTCCAAAAGACTGTTCTATACATCTGTGTCTCTTTTGCTGTCTCGCATACAGGGTTATCGTTCAGTTCAGTTCAGTTCAGTTGCTCAGTCGTGTCTGCCTCTTTGCAGTCCCATGAACTGCAGCACTCCAGGCCTCCCTGTCCATCACCAACTCCCAGAGTTCACTCAGACCCATGTCCATTGAGTCTGTGATGCCATCCAGCCATCTCATCCTCTGTTGTCCCCTTCTCCTCCTGCCCCCAGTCCCTCCCAGCATCAGAGTCTTTTCCAATGAGTCAACTCTCTGCATGAGGTGGCCAAAGTAGTGGAGTTTCAGCTTTAGCATCATTCCTTCCAAAGAAATCCCAGGGGTGATCTCCTTTAGATGGACTGGCTTGATCTCCTTGCAGTTGAAGGGACTCTCAAGAGTCTTCTCCAACACCACAGTTAAAATGCATCAATTCTTCAGCATTCAGCTTTCTTCACAGTCCAACTCTCACATCCATACATGACTATTGGAAAAACCATAGCCTTGACTAGATGGACCTTAGTTGGCAAAGTAATGTCTCTGCTTTTGAATATGCTGTCTAGGTTGGTCATAACTTTTCTTCCAAGGAGTAAGCATCTTCTAATTTCATGGCTGCAGTCACCATCTGCAGTGATTCTGGAGCCCAGAAAAATAAACTCTGACACTGTTTCTACTGTTTGCCCATCTATTTCCCATGAAGTGATGGGACCAGATGCCATGATCTTTGTTTGTCTCTGCTTTTGAATTTGTTATCTAGTTTATCATTACCACCTTTCTAAATTCCATATATATGCATTAGTATACTGTATTGGTGTTTTTCTTTCTGGGTTACTTCACTCCATATAATAGGCTCCAGTTTCATCCACCTCATTAGAACTGATTCAAATGTATTCTTTTTAATGGCTGAGTAATATTCCATTGTGTATATGTACCACAGCTTTCTTATCCATTCGTCTGTTGATGGGCATCTAGGTTGCTTCCATGTCCTGGCTATTGGAAACAGTGCTGTGATGAACATTGGGGTACACGTGTCTCTTTCAATTCTAGTTTCCTCGGTGTGTATGCCCAGCAGTGGGATTGGTGGGTCATATGGCAGTTCTGTTTTCAGTTTTTTAAGGAATCTCTGCACTGTTCTCCATAGTGAATGTACTAGTTTGCATTCCCACCAACAGTGTAAGAGGGTTCCCTTTTCTCCACACCCTCTCCAGCATTTATTGCTTGTAGACTTTGGATAGCAGCCATTCTGACTGGTGTGAAATTGTACCTCATTGTGGTTTTGATTTGCATTTCTCTAATGAGTGAAGTTGAGCATCTTTTCATGTGTTTGTTAGCCATCTGTATGTCTTCTTTGGAGAAATGTCTGTTTAGTTCTTTGGCCCATTTTTTGATTGGGTCATTTATTTTTCTGGAATTGAGCTGCAGGAGTTGCTTGTATATTTTTGAGGTTAATTATTTGTCAGTTTCTCCAAGCCAGGCTTCAGCAATACATGAACCGTGAACTCCCTGATGTTTAAGCTGGTTTTAGAAAAGGCAGAGGAACCAGAGATCAAATTGCCAACATCTGCTGGATCATGGAAAAAGCAAGAGAGTTCCAGAAACACATCTATTTCTGGTTTATTGACTATGCCAAAGCCTTTGACTCTGTGGGTCACAATAAAATGTGGAAAATTCTGAAAGAGATGGGAATACCAGACCACCTAGCCTGCCTCTTGAGAAATCTGTATGCAGGTCAGGAAGCAACAGTTAGAACTGGACATGGAACAACAGACTGGTTCCAAATAGGAAAAGGAGTACATCAAAGCTGTATATTGTCACCCTACTTATTTAACTTATATGCAGAGTACATCATGAGAAACTCTGGGCTGGAAGAAGCACAAGCTGGAATCAAGATTGCCGGGAGAAATATCAATAACCTCAGACATGCAGATGACACCACCCTTATGGCAGAAAGTGAAGAGAAACTAAAAAGCCTCTTGATGAAAGTAAAAGAGGAAAGCGAAAAAGTTGGCTTAAAGCTCAACATTCAGAAAACAAAGATCATGGCATCTGGTCCCATCACTTCATGGGAAATAGATGGGGAAACAGTGGAAACAGTGTCAGACTTTATTTTTTGGGGC
The DNA here is from genome assembly GCA_006410635.1 of Cephalophus harveyi. Lineage (NCBI taxonomy): Eukaryota > Metazoa > Chordata > Mammalia > Artiodactyla > Bovidae > Cephalophus > Cephalophus harveyi. The sequence continues at coordinate 349,869 of SJYT01067240.1, read as the reverse complement.
TCCAAAATCACTGCAGATGGTAACTGCAGCCATGAAATTAAAAGACGCTTACTCCTTAGAAGAAAAGTTATGACCAACCTAGATAGTATTTTCAAAAGCAGAGACATTACTTTGCCGACTAAGGTCCGTCTAGTCAAGGCTATAGTTTTTCCTGTGGTCATGTATGGATGTGAGAGTTGGACTATGAAGAAGGCTGAGCGCCAAAGAATTGATGCTTTTGAACTGTGGTGTTGGAGAAGACTCTTGAGAGTCCCTTGGACTGCAAGGAGATCCAACCGGTCCATTCTGAAGGAGATCATCCCTGGGATTTCTTTGGAAGGAATTATGCTGAGGCTGAAACTCCAGTCCTTTGGCCACCTCATGCGAAGAGTTGACTCATTGGAAAAGACTCTGATGCTGGGAGGGATTGGGAGCAGGAGGAGAAGGGGACGACAGAGGATGAGATTGCTGGATGGCATCACGGACTCGATGGGCGTGAGTCTGAGTGAACTCCGGGAGATGGTGATGGACAGGGAGGCCTGGCATGCTGCGATTCATGGGGTCGCAAAGAGTCGGGCATGACTGAGCAACTGAACAGAACTGAACTGAATTTGTCAGTTGCAATTATTTTCTCCCATTCTGAAGGCTGTCTTTTCACTTTGCTTATAGTTTTCTTTGTTGTGAAAAAGCTTTTAATTTTAATTAGGTCCCATTTGTTTATTTCTGCTTTTATTTCCAATATTCTGGGAGGTGGATCATAGAGGATCGTGCTGTGATTTATGTTGGAGAGTGTTTTGCCTCTATCTTCCTCTAGGAGTTTTATAGTTTCTGGTCTATCATTTAGATCTTTAATCCATTTTGAGTTTATTTTTGTGTATGGTGTTAGGAAGTGTTCTAGTTTCATTTTTTTACTAGTCGTTGACCAGTTTTCCCAGCACCACTTGTTAAAGAGATTGTCTTTTCTCCATTGTATATTCTTCCCTCCTTTGTCAAAGATAAGGTGACCATAGCTGTGTGGATTTATCTCTGGGCTTTCTATTTTGTTCCATTGATCTATATTTCTCTCTTTGTGCCAGTTCCATATCGTCTTGATGACTGTGACTTTGTAATAGAGCCTGAAGTCAGGCAGGTTGATTCCTCCAGTTCCATTCTTCTTTCTCAAGATTGCTTTGGCTATTTGAGGTTTTTTATATTTCCGTACAAATTGTGAAATTATTTGATCTAGTTCTGTGAAAAATACCATTGGTAGCTTGGTAAGGATTGCATTAGATCTATAGATTGCTTTGGGTAGTATAGTCATTTTCACTATATTGATTCTTCCGATCCATGAACACAGTATATCTCTACATCTGTTTGTGTCCTCTTTGATTTCTTTCCACCAGTGTTTTATAGTTTTCTATATATAGGTCTTTTGTTTCTTTAGGTAGATATATTCCTAAGTATTTTATTCTTTTTGTTGCAATGGTGAATGGAATTGTTTCCTTAATTTCTCTTTTTGTTTTCTCATTGTTGCTGCTACTGCTGCTAAGTCACTTCAGTCATGTCCGACTCTGTGTGACCCCATAGACGGCAGTCCACCAGGCTCCCCCGTCCCTGGGATTCTCCAGGCAAGAACACTGGAGTGGGCCGCCATTTCCTTCTCCAATGCATGAAAGTGAGAAGTGAAAGTGAAGTCGCTCAGTCGTGTCCGACTCAGCGACCCCATGGACTGCAGCCCACCAGGCTCCTCCGTCCATGGGATTTTCCAGGCAAGAGTGCTGGAGTGGGTAGTGTATAGGAATGCAAGGGATTTCTGTGTGTTGATTTTATATCCTACAGCTTTACTATATTCATTAATTAGCTTTAGTAATTTTCTGGTGGAGTCTTTAGGGTTTTCTATATAGAGGATCATGTCATCTGCAAACAGTGAGAGTTTTACTTCTTCTTTTCCAATCTGGATTCCTTTTATTTCTTTTTCTGCTCTGATTGCTGTGGCCAAAACTTTCTAAACTATGTTGAATAGTAGTGGTGAGAGTGGGCACCCTTGTCTTGTTCCTGACTTTAGGGGAAATGCTTTCATTTATTCACCATTGAGGATAATGTTTGCTGTGGGTTTGTCATATATAGCTTTTCTTATGTTGAGGTATGTTTCTTCTATTCCTGCTTTCTGGATGGTTTTTATCATAAATGGATGTTGAATTTTGTCAAAGGCTTTCTCTGCATCTCTTGAGATAATCATAATGTTGAGTTTTAAACCAGCATTTTCACTGTCCTCTTTCACTTTCATCAAGAGGCTCTTTAATTCCCCTTTGATTTCTGCCATTAGAGTGGTATCATCTGCATATCTGAGGTTGTTGGTATTTCTCCTGGCAATCTGGATTCCAGCTTGTGATACACCCAGCCTGGCATTTTGAATGAGTACTCTGCATTTAAATTAAATAAACAGAGTGGTAATATACAGCCTTGAGGTACTCCTTTCCCAATTTTGAACCAGATAGTGTTGAAAAGAAACCTCCAAGGTAGATGTTGGGTAAAATTCAACATTACACGCCTGAGATTGTCTCTCATAAAGAAGCTTTTTTTTTTCTTCTTCTTTTTTAAGGACAATACAAAACAAAACAATTGTGTTGATGATAGGATTAGGTGGGAGAAACTGCTAAACCGTGGTCATATACCACCACTGAGAAGGTGGTGCAAGGTCAGCTATTATTTGCCTCTGTCTTAATCCTGTGATTTTCTGGTTCTTTGGCTTAGAAAGTTTAGGTTCTTACAAGTAACTAAAGCAGGACAGCCCAAGGTTGCTCATATTCTCTGTGATTTTATTTTACTTTTTGAGAAATAAGCCCTACCACTGTTTTGTAAATTGTTTAGATATCCACAGAAGAAAGGGTTATTCAGTATTTCAAGAGCTCAAGATAGAAAGTGTCTCCCTTTGAGAATTAGAAACTCATTCCTAAAAGAATCAACACTGTTACATCTTCTCACCTAAAACTAATTTAGGTGAAAAGCAGCAGTGTGTGATTTTTTTTTTAAAGCCCAATTTAATTTTAAAATTATAAAAAATTTCAAGCATATGGAAAAAACAGAAAATATTCAACTCCTTTGTACCCACCATCCTTATTTAAAAATGTTAGCTTTTTACCATAATTGCTAAAGACTGTAGTTTACTTTTTCATTTCTTTTTAAAATACTTTTCATTTTTTTTCTTAACTGTTGAGCACATGCAAATGATATCTATAATATGTTAATGTGTGTAAAGTATACAAAGTAACAACTGCTTATGCACCCACCGTATTAAAAAAAAAAATCACAATTACTGTGAGTTTACTAATTTAGGCTTTTCTGCATCCCCTACCCCCAAATGATGTTCAAAAGGAAACTCCTAGGGTTTAGATTCTGATGTCTGCATTGAATCGGAACATCTTCCTATTGGTCTTCACATTGGGTGGCATGAGAATGATGTTTGCTAGAAAGAGATTTGAGGACCTAATCATTACAGTCTTAAGCTGTTTGGGTCTCTTCTGTTCCCTTATTGTTCCTCCCTGCTTATCTCTGGGAAAGCTCTTTTCTCTATACATACTCAAGACCCTTGTTAAGTATGAATGTTTTAAGTGCTCATCAAGTATTGCTTCACACTTGTTCCTCATGAGACTAAGGGGGAAATCATCAGTATCTGAAAATGACATCATTCTTTGCAATACTGGTTTTGAGAGCTACCTGGACAGAAAAAAAATATCCCATAAAAAAGAAACAGTAATCTTACATGCAGATCTGGATTGAAACATAGCCAAAGGAATATTGAAAAAAGAGATACATATATATACACACACACATATATATATGTGTGTGTGTGTGTGTATATATATATATATATATATGTATATATAGAGAGGTTGTTTTTACTAGAAGTACAGGGACCAAGCTGCATTCACTTACTGCTTCTTACAGCATCACAACGTGATGCTGCACCCCAGGGGCACCTTCCTTCCACACACCATTAAATCCAGTTGTCAGATTTGGACAGGAGCGAGCCCTCCTTCTCCTCAAGGAGGCGAGAGGGAGGTGCTTTGTAGGGGAGGTGACTCATTTTCCCGAGTAGGGAGGAGTGACCATCCATCATGATCAAATGGGAGGATTTCGTATCATCCATCTCTAGTGAGGATGATAGTAGCAATTCTGGCCTTTCTCCCCCACCTTTTTTTTTTTTTTTCTTTTTTTTTCACTACTCTGATTAAGATTCATCTTTGAAACAGGAAGGGTAGTTTGAGGTTATTAGAAAACATACACCCACATAAGAATTATTTGTTCTCTGCTGCTCTTTTTCCTCTCCATGAATAATTTCTGCAGACAGGTGACCAGTTCAACCATCTGTCTCTTTGTTATAAATGCCTGTGGTTGGTTCACTCTCTATTGCCTTGCAATTCAGGGAAAGCTTCTTCTGCAAGAGAATGAAAAAGCCAACAAATAAGATGAGCTAACAATACATTCTTGGGTTGTCACCTTTTCTTTTGAGGAATATGAGAAATGATTCCTTTTCCCTCCAGATCAAATATACAGATTCCTTAAAGGCTCTGATGCAAGCATATTATTGGGGGGAAACAAAAAACCAAAAAAACAACTATTCTCAGTATTCAACAAATTGAAAAACACGAATGGGCCTTCAGGATTTATAATATCAGTTCTTTCTATCCTTCATTTAGCTTGATCCATTTATATGTTTTATTTTTAGCCTATGTTGCAGTAGAATGTTTGATTGATTCAAGGAAATTTCTAAATTCAATTAGGGAAAATATTAGGGAGCATGTTGGCTGTGAATTTGTGCATGATGACTTGGGAATAGTTTTGTCCACTCTTGATTGGTTCTGAGTGATTTTTGTGCCATAAAAGCAATCATGCAACCAACCAGCATTTGAGTCATATCTGTGTATCACACATGACTTCTGCAGGAGCTTTTCTAGTACTCATTGGTGTATAATTCATTCCTAGATAGATAACAAAATCCTAAAAGTTGTTTGTTGACATATATTCAGTTCAGTTCAGTTGCTCAGTGGTGTCTGACTCTTTGTGACCCCATGGACTGCAGCACGCCAGGCTTCCCTGTCCATCACCAACTCCCAGAGCTTACTCAAACTCATGTCCATTGAGTCGGTGATGCCATCCAACCATCTCCTCTGTCATCCCCTTCTCCTTCTGCCTTCAATCTTTCCCAACATCAGGGTCTTTTCCAATGAGTCAGTTCTTCGCATCAGGTGGCCAAAGTATTTGAGCTTCTGCATCAATCCTTCCAATGAATATTCAGGACTGATTTTCTTTAGGATTGACTGGTTTGGTCTCTTTGCAAGTCCAAGGGACTCTCAAGAGTCTTTTCCAAGGCCACAGTTCAAAAGCATCAGTTCTTTCGCGCTCACCTTTCTTTCTTTATGAAAGTTATTATAAAGAATTGCATAGTCCAAAAGGAGATTACTGTTTCATCTTAGTGCAATTCCACTCCATGGATTTTGTTTTGTATCATTGAAACATTTAGGTTGAAATTAGAATAAGCTAATAAGTAGAATGACAAAACTTTTAAAAAATCTTTGTGGAGTGCTAGGTTATGTTCTCATGGTTGATTTTTATAACAGTCTCTCAGTTAGATATTTCCCCAGCAAGTAGGCATTATTTATTGCTCCATTTATAACAATGATGAAAACTGAGATACAAGAATTGAGATGTCTGGTCCATAAGCCACAGAGCTAGAAAGTAGGAAGTTGTGAATCAAATCCAGGTTTGTCTCTTAGGAGCTCATGCTCTTAATTTCTATATCATATTGTTTTCCTACACGCTGAGGTACAAAGCAGAACTTTGGTCTTACCCTCTTCCCAGAGAGGGACCCCAGACAAAGTCCAGAGAAGATATAGGTGGCCAGGTACTCTGACTGTGGCGATGCTAGCTAGTTGCTGTAAGAGGATACTTGGCAAACACATCACACACAGATGGTGTGCAACCCACTCATCTCTATTTACGTCGGGCCCTGAGTGTTTGTGTTAACAGGTTTGAGGGATAACAAAAGAAGTTGTTGTTTGTTCTTTCTTTACAAGCCTGCGATTAATTTTTAGCATAAAATCAAAAGGGAAGAATTTGTAAATTCACTAGACACTGAGAGACTGGTGATCCAAGAAAGCATTTGTCTTTTGAGTTTAAAAAGGAGAGCCAGTGTAAAAGCAGATGTTTTTCATTTTTCCCACTAGGTGGCGCTTTAGTCCTTTGGGTCAAATGTAATGGGCTTGATTTTCTTTGCTTTATTTTTCCTTTCCTTTTTTTTTCCCTGTCCTCCTAGATGTTTGTTGATCAAGAAAAAAAGCCCCACACAGGCTGATTAAGGGGATTGTGCCAGTTAGGTTTGTTCCATTTGGGTTTTCTCCATCATTATATCTGTTTATAACCAAGATAATTAAACCCATTGGAAAATTTTAGATACTCCTTTTTCAAGTTTTTGTTTTTTTTTTTTTTTAGAAATTGCATTCATGCATTTTGGGAAGGAGCATCAATAGTTGGAACTAGCTCAGTTATCTCATCAGCATATTATCTCAACAGGCTATATTTGCAATATATTTGCAATGAGTCTTTCTTCCTACAAAGCAAGTCATATAAGTGCTCAACCAAGTTTGTCATCTGTGTGTACCTATGGAAAGTAAACTGACTCCTGATGTTGTTCTGGGACCCACATACACCCTATATGTGATTTTCTTCTTTACATTTTAATATTAGTGGAGACGAAAAAGCGAGTGGACAATGAGTTAAACACACTGACATCTGAGAGGAGTGGGGGGAGAAGGAAGCAGTGGAATGGGAAAATAGCATTAATCCAAATCCAGCAAAGTGAATCCATCGTTTGACCTAAATACCCTGAATTCACCCATTTCTATCCCATGCAAGGTCTTTATTTGTTAGCTTGTCTTTCCTTCTGTCAGGGAGTAATTTTCCAGGAAAAGACCAGAGTGTAAGATAATAGTTTGTGAATCAGAAAGGTTCCTTAAAGGGTTTGGCTATGGATATCATTTATTTATCTACTCACTTCCGAATGTCTACTGTATACCAAGCAAGGTGCTAGGTACTGAGGATACTGAAATTGTTCATCAAGAGGCTTTTTAGTTCCTCTTCACTGTCTGCCATAAGGGTGGTGTCATCTGCATATCTGAGGTTATTGATATTTCTCCCGGCAATCTTGATTCCAGCTTGTGTTTCTTCCAGCCCAGCCTTTCTCATGATGTACTCTGCATATAAGTGGAATAAGCAGGGTGACAATATACAGCCTTGACGGACTCCTTTTCCTATTTGGAACCAGTCTGTTGTTCCATGTCCAGTTCTAACTGTTGCTTCCTGACCTGCATATAGGTTTCTCAAGAGGCAGGTCAGGTGATCTGATATTCTTATCTCTTTCAGAATTTTCCACAGTTTATTGTGATCCACACAGTCAAAGGCTTTGGCATAGTCAGTAAAGCAGAAATAGATGTTTTTCTGAAACTCTCTTGCTTTTTCGATGATCCAGTGGATGTTGACAATTTGATCTCTGGTTCCTCTGCCTTTTCGAAAACCTGCTTGAACATCTGGAAGTTCATGGTTCATGTACTGCTGAAGTCTGGCTTGGAGAATTTTGAGCATTCCTTTACTAGCATGTGAGAGGAGTGCAATAGTGCGGTAGTTTGAGCATTCTTTGGCATTGCGTTTCTTTGGATTGGAATGAAAACTGACCTTTTCCAGTCCTGTGGCCACTGCTGAGTTTTCCAGATTTGCTGGCCTAACTGTTGTGTGTGCTGTGACTGGTGGCCTTCTGCACAGGGTAGGAAGTCTGGTGACCGGGGAGAATGCTGAAGGGCTGTATAATGGAGATGGCATGGCCGACAGGACCCAGGCAAGCCGAGTCTGCAAGGATGGCTAGATTAGCAGGAGAAGAAAGGAGAGAGGTGGGCAGACGGAGGAGAATGTAAAGAAGCTTGAGACCCTCAGTGAGTGAGGGGAATGACAAGAGTTTGTAGCCTTGAGCATAGTGATGTCACTAAGGACACAGGGAGAGCCAGAATTGGGGAGATTCTGAGTGTAAGCTGAGTGTGAGCTGTTTTCCTGAAAGCTATAAGAGGGCTTTTGAAGATGCTGTGTTCCCCACATAACCCTGTAAGAAGGGTGGGTAATTCATCCACGATTTAAAGAAGGGGATCTCAGAGAGCAGGTGAGGAGCTCCAGGTGACCACCCAAATTCAGAGTCTGTGCAGACGGACCAACCATCATGGTCTTTACTTCATGGGCATTTAGATCCTGACTCTATCTAGCTTTCCAGGCTACTGAAGAATTGATTATACAAGAGTGGATGAGCTCTTGGTTTAATTATTTAAAGACTGCTTGCTATTTTCAACATTTTCTTTTTCTTCAAACTGTAGACAGAACAGTCTTATTGCAGTTTAACTATCATGATACTCATTTAACCTCTGGTAAGCCTATTTCCTCAACATCTTCAAGCAGAAATTCATAGGGATGGTTTTGACACCAATTGTGGTCCAACATTCTCTGCTTGTCTTCCTGTATTTAAAGGTGGTGGGGAAATACAGTCTGTATATGTGTGTATGGTGGGGTAGGGGGATGGAGTGGCTGCAGTGGCAAAGGTTTAGTTCAGAAAATTTTCAGCTTTGCCTGTATTAAATTCATGTAATAAGAATATGTGGCTTCTTTGATGGTTCAGCGGCAAGTCTGCCTGCAATGCAGGAGACACAGGTTTGATCCCTGGGTGAAGAAGATCCCTGGAGAAGGAAATGGCAACCCATTCCAGTGTTCTTGCTGGGCAAATCTCATGGACAGAGGACCCTGGTTGGCTATAGACTGTGGGCTCACAGAATCAGACACGACTGAGGATGCACAATAAAAATATGTATAATCAGATTTCCAGCAGGTCAGTAAGGGTTCCTAAATTGTTTTAAAGCCCACCAACGCTTGTGAATTCTTCCCAAATTAAAATATTATTTTAGAGGAGGTTAAAAAAAATCTCCGTATTGCATGAGTAATATACTAGCTTACCAAAAACGCCTTGGATCATAACGATGGTGAATTTATTCTTGCATTCTGGATGTATCTATGAGCCGGTTTTCTTTGCTTTGTTGGAGTGGCAAGATTTACAGCAGACCAGTTTTTGCCTAATTTTATGTGTACCCAAGTTACTTATAACATGTTGGTATTCAGTACCCACTAAAACAAAAACACAATCCCAGTAACCGCCCACTACACTTCCTGTGGGTGGGCAGTGCTCTCAAAGGGATTATTAACTTCTAAAGAAGCTTTTGTTCCTGAAATGCTGAATGCATTTGTATTCATGTTAGATTTTGCCAACCACCTTGTTGAATATGAAATACTAGGTCAGGATCTTCATTAACTTTGTTTGCCCCATACTACTTTAGTAGTTAGAGAATTTACCAATATTTCCAAAAAGGTAGATAAAAAATCTCTAAGTAACCACCTCACATGACTTCTGTGTCTCTAAATGGTGTTCATTTTAATGCATTCATTCATAAATATTTTATTGGTATACAAAGCAAAATGTAAGATTCAGTGATTAGTTTGTTCATCCACTAGTATTAAAATTCCTATTGTATAGCAGGTACTGTACTTGGCACTAGAGATAAAATGGGAAACCAGACCAAAAAAAAAAAAAAAATCTTTGCTCTCATGAGATTTACAACATATAAACTGTTCATGCTTCACTGAATCACAGGTTTTTCTCCATGACTGGGTATGAAAGTCCAGTATGTCAGAATTAGTGATGTTGGCACCATCATTCACTGTTGTGAGCTGAGAAGTGAAACCCTCCCTGTGGCCAAGGGCTGTGGACCTCCCTTTGCCCCTGAGAATCGCTTTCTCCATTGCTACCATCCTACCAGCTACAACCCAGGTGTGGGCAATGGCCTCTTTCCTCGATTCTGTATCCCACAGCTGAGTTGGGCTGCAGAAGTTATGATGCTCCTGATGGATTTGGAGTCGTGGGTGGGGAAGCACACTGACTGCTAGCTGCGGGTGCTCAGAGAGGGGCCACAGGCCACGCTCATCCTCATGGGGTCCCTCCAGGATTTCCCGAGGCTGCTTTTGCCTTAAGATTCTTAAGCATGACTAGAGTTCTGAGTCCAAATCAAAGAGAGGCCAGAGAAGAATGCCCCTCGTTTTTATTCTAAGGCTTACCTCCTCTGTCTTTACTTTCAGTCTCAAAGTCTAGCTCATCCCAAGATGATTGGCACTTGGACTCATGACCCAGAGAAGAGGCTCTGTGTTCTGTCCAAAGGAGTGAGGCTTTGCCTTGCCCTGCCCGCTGCAGAAACACGTTTAAGCACAGTGGGCCATGACAAGGAGATTGCATCTGGCAGCAGCCAGCCGTCTTGTTCTGGTTCTCTTGGCTTCTCTGGGCAGTATGTAAATCCTCTCCAAACCTCAGGATTTCTGGATGTCTAGTGGGAAAGCCTGCTGTGTCCTCTGCATCTCATTGCTCTCTATCCCTTCCTCTTACAGGGCACCATCACCTCTTTTCTCAGTGTCTGGGACCACAGGAGAAAAGGTGGTCATCTCTGGCTGCTAGTGATTTTCAAAGCAAAAGCTTTTTCCATCTCACCCCACCCGTGTCCCCTTGGGCCCTTTATTTGCTCTCTCTGGATGTAGAAGTCTGGCTAACACAGCAGCCGCAAGTCGGGGGAGCTTGTTGTGATGCGATGGCAATTGAGTGGAAAGAGCTTTGTGTACTGGGGAGGTAATCTTTGTGTTAGTTCTACACACCCAAGACCTCCTAGTCCACCCTGGTTCCTGTCAAGATCACACACCCACTGTATCCGCACGTCTGGCTCATGTATATTTTTGTTTCGGTTTAGAACCCCGTCTCTCTAAAATCTGCCTTGGGTGCCAGGCCTTTTTGATTGCTATATGGGATGTCCAGGCTCAAGCATCTTGTGCGAGGGAAATGCTTTTTAAGTTTGGGAAACTCCTTTTAATAGACAGCTAGTAGGAGTGCCTGCAAATTTAAAATAAATTCAACAAATACTCTTGTCCACCTACTTTATGCCAAGGGCATACATATGCAGGGGCCACCACGGTGAACACAACAGGTATGGGGTCAGCTCTAGTGGTGCCTGAAATTGGCGATCACAGGCCTTCCATAAACAGTTCCAAGAGCATTGGAGGCTCCAGGAAGCAGAGTCAAGTTTCTGTAGTTGTGAACAGTGGGAGGGGCTAACCTAATCTGGGGAATCTGAGGATTTGTTTTGTTTGTTTAGCATTGTCTGGTTGAATGACCCTGAGCAAGTGATTTTACTTTTCTTTAATAAGGAGCGGTTCTCCCCTCGCCCCCTGCTCCCCTTCCGGCCCCGCACCAAGCCGGCCCCGCACCAAGCCCTCCCTGCTCCAGCCCAGCCTCCCAAGCCTGTAAGGACAAGAAGGATGCTGCGCGTGCAGTAAGCTGGGCTGTACAGAGAGCAGACATACAGAGCAGATGACAGAAGAGGCATCGGATTCACTCCGGAGCCGCACACGAAGGATGGAGAAAAGACTCTTGGGGCGACAGTGACCCCCATGATAGACGCTGCATCTGTCTCGCTTCTTATGATGCATCTGGCCCTTAGCTCGGTGCCCCTCACATATTCGTGAAAGCAATGGATGGCTGACCACTGTCTCTGTCACTTTCTGTGCCTGACTCTCAAGGTTAGGGTCAAGCTCTGTTGGGAACAGAGTCAGAAGCAGCTGACTCCATAAATGGAGTACGCCCGGGGGTGGAGCCGATGATCACTGTCTCCCTAGTGTGGACCGCCGCCACATCCACGCTTTGTACCAGAACTTCCCTAGTTCTCCAGCCTTGATACGCATCTGGCCCTGTCATCCTGCTGTGCAGCCACAGCTCAATGTCCAGCAGCCTCATCCTCTTAGAGAAACTCATCTACGATGAAACTCGTCCTTCGTACCCTCTCATTCTCCAACTTCCCCCTTCCTAAGTTGCTGTTCATTTGCTAAGTCATGTCTGACTTTGCGACCTCATGGACTGCAGCACGCCAGACTGCTCTGTCCTCTGCCGTCTCCCAGAGTTAGCTCAGCTTCATGTCTGTTGGGTCAGTCATGCTATCTAACCATCTCCTCCTCTGCCGCCCCTTCCCCTCTTGCCTTCAGTCTTCCCCAGCATTGGGGTTTTTCCGATGAGTTGGCTCTTCATATCAGGTGGCCAAAGTCTTGGAGCTTCAGCAACAGTCCTTCCCGAGCTACCTACTTGTGGGTATGCTAGATTCTGCTGTGGGGCTCGGATTCCACCAGTCCTGCTGAAAGGTGTTGGGTTAGGCAAGTTATCCGGGCGCCTTGGAGGGGAGATGGGAAGAGTCACTCAGACCAGAAGTGTTCAGGTGCCATATAGGACTAGGGTCAGCTGTAATACTCCGAAGGTTACTGAAGAAAATTGTCACGGCAGTTGGTATATCCTACACGTTCTATGCCACATGCGTGTTGAGGGAAACGCAGTTTGTGTGGAAGAGTCTCTGTTAACAGGGGGCTGTGGCTTTGGGCATTAAATGATGGGCTACAGGAAAAGGATGAAAGGGCCTGGAACTTCTCTTCACAGAAACCTCTGGAAGCTGGTCTGTGGACGTCTGCTCTCAGTATCCGGTGAAGCTAGCTTACCACCATGCTAAGCTGCTTTAGTCACGTCCGACTCTTTGCGAACCCATGGACTGTAGCCCTCCTGGCTCCTCTGTCCTTGGGGTTGGAGAGAAGGCAAGAATGCTGGAGTGGGTTTCCACCCCTCCTCCAGGGGATCTTCCTAACCTAGGGATCACACCAGCCTCTTCCACACCTCCTGCAGTGGCAGGCAGGTTCTTTACCACTGGCACCACCAGGGAAGCCCAGCTTGCCAGGATACACAGCAAATCGACTTCTGTGATGAAGAATCAAGAAAACAAGAGTCCTTAACCATCAAAGGGAATCCTTTGGGCACTTCTTATAATAAAAGGGTTTGTTAATATAATAGAAAATTAAAAGAAAAATAAAGCAATAAGAAGAAAAGAAAAAAAAAATGAAGAAGCCCTTATGGGAGAAACGTTTTTTCTCTGATCCCACCCCCTTCCCTTACTCCTTCTTTGTACATCAAAAGAACCGATCTCTTCAATTTCTGAGATCCTAGACAACTTCAATTCTCTGATAATAATTCTATCATTATGATCATTTTATACTATCGGCCCTTTACTTGTTTAGTGCCTATAGGATTTTGGAGCTCCCTTTGGACAGCTTTTTATTCATAGTCCTTCACTCACTATCATTTATAGAGGGTAGGCTGCTGATAAATAAATGCAGAGTGAATAATTGAATCAACAGATTAATATGTACTACATATATTCATCCTGATTTCTCTGATACTGACTTAGATTTTTCTCTTCCCTGCCTTAGACTTTTAAATGTAGTCCTGTTCATTGTGTTGTTCATGGAGTTTATTAGTGTCTCACTATTTGCCTCCAGAAGGATAAATTGCCTGGTTCAGAATAAAAATTATCTTTCTCTAGCTCAAGGGTGATTAAAATGTCCAGGTGCTTCCAGGTTACTGAGCACTTCTGCCCCGGCTCTCAGGAATTATAGCTGCTGATCAAATATCTGTCTCTCCATCTTTCCTCCACTTACTAAAATCCTGTTCGTCTTTCAAGACGAGCTTAATTTTTTAACCCCTCACTCAGGAAAGGCTTTCTTTATCTACCAGAGCTGGAAGAAATATTTTGCTTCTCTGATCTATTAGAACAAACTGCTGCTCTCATTCATTCAGTGTCGATAACGCTGAGATAAGCATTTTGAAGAGAGTGCTCTGGCTCAAGTCCTATCTTTGCCACTCACTGGTGGCCAGTTACCTTCCTTGACCCTGAGTTCCTTCTCACTGATAGTAAACTTCTGCAGTAGGACATCTGGTCTAGAGCATGAGATGAGGACCTATGTACAAGATGCCTGTTCAGACACCTGGAACTTATCAAGGGCTCAGTCAAAGCCAAGTGCTCTTATTATCTGCACATATGTTATTTCACTCTGTAGGGTAAGCTTAAGGATTGCATGTCTTTTTCAGTCACCTAATGTCTAACTTGCTTTTAGAAAATTTGTAAATAAGTGTGTATCGTAAGATGAAGATAATGATTAGTGCTCAGAAGACAAAGCAAGATAAGGAGAGAATGTGCAGGGCAAGCGATAATGTGGTTGGGGAAGACTTCCGACTCTTTTGTGACTCTAAGGACTGTGCCCTCCAGGCTCTTCCATCCCTAGGATTCTCCAGGCAAGAATACTGGAGTGGGTTGCCATGCCCTCCTCCAGGAGATCGTCTTGGCCCAGGGACTGAACCCACATCTCTTATGTCTCCTGCATTGGCAGGTGGATTCTTTACCACTAGGGCCTCTGGGAAGCTCCTCTGTGAGGAAGGGACATTTGATTACAGTGTGGATGAAACTGAAGGAGAGTCCCTGGCTTGTGCTTGAGAGGAAGCAGTGCCCTTGATGAATTCAGGGACGGAAGATTTGAAAGAGCATCTCAGTGAAACGGAGGTCACCAGAGTTTTACAAAGAAGGAAGTGATCCTTAGTGTCAAATCCTAAGCATCAGAATCCTGTCCTCCTGAGAGGTCTAGGAGGGCAACTGCTGAGAATGCCTCCTGGGTGTGGCGGCAGGAGCTCACTTTAGTCGGAGGGTAAGAACAGGGACGGTGAGTGCTGAGAAGCGGAGGGTGAGGAATGAAGGGGGCGTCCTGAGGTCGAGCAGCGAGGGAAGACCAGACTGCGCGGTGGCCAGAGGGTGAAATAGGTCAAAGGGGAGGCTGTAGTTTAACCCGAAACTATCTATTGTGAGCCTGGCAGCGAGGAAGGAGATAGCTGAAAATTTAGGAGCGAGACAACGGCTGATGGAGCATAGTTTTGGAGGAGGCGAGGGCTGATGAAGGGCAACACAGGGATGGGTGATTTGGTCAGGGGAGCAGTGTCCCGTGCAGAGCAAAGGGAGGGGGGGTTGAATGTGGGTAAAGCAGTGGTAGCTGCAAGCTTCCTAAGGAAACACGCTGAGGGCAGTAGGTGGTGAACCTGAGCAGAAAGGGGCAGGTCTGTGTTAGGTCGAGTGCAGAAGTAGGCCATTCATCAGGCAGCATTGAAAACCAGTTTTTAAAATTTTGTTTTATTTATTTGGTGTTTATTTTCGATCTTGGGTTAAAGTAAGCCATTTATAATCCTTTTAGTATACAAGGACATGACCATGGAAACAACCTCTAACCACATTTTCCAAATGGCAGGGTTTTCTGTTTAAACACATCATTGAACCACACTGCTTAAAAAAATCCTTCCTACACACACACACTCCTCTCTACATCCCAATTGGTCAGTTCATAACCAATTGAATATAATAGTGACTACTCTTTAAATTCAGGAGTCTTAGAGTCTTTTTTAAAACTATTGAATTTTTAGGTATGTAATCTTACATTGTGCTATTTAGTAGTATAAATTTTAGATTTGGGCTTCCCTGGTGGCTCAGAGGTAAAAAATCTGCCTGCAATACAGAATACCAGGGTTTGATCCCTGCATCAGGAAGATGCCCTGGAGAAGGAAATGGCAACTTACTCCAGTATTCTTGCCTGGAGAATCCCATGGACAGAGGAGCCTGGCAGGCTACAGTCCACAGGGTCACAGAGTTGGACACGGCTGAGTGACTTAACACCTCACCTCACCTCATACCACAGTGGAGCTTAATCCTAGCTATAAATTGTGTCTGGTAACTCTTATAGGAAAACATATGCTCACTGTGATCCAGAACTGCACTGGAGACTTGGTGTATATGTGATCCCATTTACAGTCCCTGCAACCACACTGTGAGCTGACGTGGGGGGAAACTGAAGTCCTGTGATATTAAAGCATTTGCTCAGCATCACCCACCTTGTCATGGGACATTTTTTGATTACAAATGCAAGTCTTCTTGGCCCTAACCACCACCCTGTCACCTAGTTACAGCAAAAGGACTCAAAGAACAATACCAGTCTTTAGTTTGGATCCTGAAGATGCTCTTATGCTGGCTTGAATATCCTGTGCAGTGGAAGGAGAGGAGAAAGTGCATTTTAATAAGCTTCAATTAAATTAATTTCATTTTACTTCTTTTGATGTATGGTCTCTTGAAAAAAAATTCAATTCTACTGATGTTTATTAAGTGCCTCTATTCACTTGGAAAGCACCAGGCACTTCAGGGGATCTATGGATGAGCGTGATTCAGCCTGTGCTTCAAGAGTTTACAATCTAGTGGAGAGGATGAGAGTACGTAATTGGCTCTAATGCCAGACTGGATGTGATAAGCACCCTAAGAGGTGGCGCACACAATAGTTTCTTAATTCGGAAATGCGAGGCTGTGTGAATAATTAGAAAACTGGCCTCGTTCCTGTGCCTAAAACCAGGAACCATCACACAGGAGAACGCTTTTGAAAGTCTTTGTTTTAAACACCATCGCCCATTTGTTTGAATATTTGTAAAGAATGTATAAGATGGCAATGGCATCATCTTCAGTGATGCCCAGTTTGTGCTGTAGGGGATGTAGGGCTAGTTGACTGAAGATGCGGGGCAAGGAGGTGAGGATGCAGTGATCCCAGTGGTGGGGAGTGACCCGCACCTGTTCTTGATTCTTGGCATGTTTGGCAGACAGTAGGTATTCAGGAAGTTGAACTGCAGCTGTGCAAAGGTATATGTTATGTAGAGTTTTGGGGGTTTAATTTTTTCTTTTAAGGTGCTTTTTGGGATTTAAGGAATCTCAACTCCAGAAATGACTGTGAACCCAGAATAGATCAAGTCCTACATATTCTGGGTAAAGGATCTTGTAATACATTTTCATGGGGATTTAGAAGGAGGGACCCAGACACCTCACCTGCAGTTCCTGTTCAGGTTTCCTGCAAGCTTTTGGAGGAAAGGGATCAAAACCAAAGAACACGAGTGAGTACAACGTACTGTGTACATACAGGAATTGAATAAGTGCGCCCCGATTCTTCACTTAGGGTCACTTACGTGTGTTGGGTGCTATCATTTCTGAAACACGCAACTGGAAGAAACACAGCTTCTGCCTTCTAGGAGTTTATATCTAAGTGGAACAACCCCGGAGTATGGTTGCTAAAAGGTCAGCAGCCAGGTAGCCTCTGCCGTGTTCTTGGACCACACACCTGACTGCATGTCGTTACATACTCTCTCCGCACTCTGCCCTGCTCTGCGGCGCTGCCTGGATGCTTGTCTCCATGTCCATCTGAACACCCTGCGGTTTGCTTGGCACCCTCCTCCCCCTGCCCCTGTGCCGCTGGTCACTGCCTCCCTGATGGATGGGCTGCAGCCACATTTGGTGTTGCTTGGATGAGGTGATGGATGCCTCTCTGGCTGCTCGGAGCCAGAACACAGAAGTGCTGGTTAGAAGGTGATTAATCTTCCCTAATGGTGCTGTGTGCGGCAAACCAAACCGGGTTTCGGCGCCCATGTCTTCATTAGCCTTGGTCAGAGTCTACATTACCTCAGATTAAGTAATCGGTTACTTGTTATCAAGCTGAGGATAGGGGCCTTTGGAGCAAATGCCAACTGCGTGAAGTCTAGGAAAGGAAAGGGAAAAGGGTGGGACCTCTGTGGCTGAGGGGCCCATAGGGCAGAATGGAAGCTGGCCCGTGGTCCCGGCTGCCACTTTGCTCAGCACTCCAGTGGATGCAGGGCCGCAGGAAGCTCTGATGCAGTCAGGGTGGACTCCCCAGGAATGACCTCTGGCCATTTCTTGGCTTCCTGCGTGACACCATCGGATCCTACGGATGGGAACTGTTTGGGAAATGTCACTCCAAAAGTTGAGGACAGATTCTTAGTATCTTTGGGAGTTAGGTATATTTCGTTAAGTAGGAGTTTAGAAACTTATTCTGTGCCTAGTAATATTCAGAACATTGGGGAGATGCGGAGCATACACCAGACCAAGCCCTGAGCTCCTGAAGCTCTCACTGAGTGGGAGAGACAGTCAATAAACAATAAACATACACCAGATGTGAAAACCAAAAGAGCACTCTAAAGATAAAGAAACTGAGTAAGGAGAGAAAGCACCCGGCAGGTGGTGGTCAGGGAGGTCTTCTGGAAGGGCCATTTGAGTCGAGATGAAGTGAGAGACACCTGTGGTTATAAGAAAGGCCTTCTGGGCAGGGAATGCAGCTCGTACTTCGGGTGGTCTGTGTTCATTTTATTTTAACTTGAGCACCTACCAGGAATCATTCAGTGTGCACAAGTAATGTTAAATGACCTGGAGGAGGTAAATATATATCGCAGTGTCTAGTACATTACTGGTGTGCAAAAAGAAAAAAAAAAGTGAGCTTCCTCTCCATTTGCGATGCAAGGAAATGACTGAAGAGGAATTCTCACACCAGAGGGCTGCTACCATCTAGGCAAGTCACTGGGAAACATCTTCTCTTCCCTCCCCCCACCCCCCGCCTTGATTTTTCTTTTTTCCCTTCCACTACTCTCCTTTCGACCTCTCCAATCCCCTCCCTTCCTTTCTCACTGCCCCTCTTCCCCTCCCCTTCTCTCCTCTGTCTTCTGAAACACAAGTGCCTCAAATTCAGGTTTCAGAATGAATGACGTGTAACCTGAGAGGTCACAGTGAACAAGTGATTGCTGTCTGTGATGGTGTCATGCCACAACCACTTACCATGCCACAGTGCACGCACACGTACACACACACACATACACACACACACACACACACACACACACACAGTGAGAACCATCCCAATTAGGTATTGCAGTGGGGTAAAAATAGAAAAGGGTATGTTTTCTGAGCAACTGAGACTCTTGGAGCACTTGGCAGTTAAGAGTACCATTTTGCCACGGGGGTGCTTATGCTCACGAATTATCTGTAGAAAGAGTCATCGTAAGGATGCCTTTTCAGACATAGGTATAACACTGTAATCTGCATCATTCTAGAACTGTCCCCAAAGCTGTCCCTATAAGATTTGAAGTCCTGATATTGTTATCCTGTCAGTTTCTTAAAAATCCTGAAAATCATACTCATGAGTGAAGTTCTTCTCTTACACACAAAATAACTCATCTACTTTCTCCACCTGCTAATAATGATGATGATGAAGTATCTACTAAACAGCTGTTAAATATGTCATGTCTAACACAGTTATCCATAGAACCTAGTTCTCTGTACAGATCAAAGAGACAGACTCAGAGGCACAGAGAGCCCCGTAGTATAAATGGGCAGCTTGGGAGGGCCCTGGGTCTGATTGCCTACGAAGTCAGTCCTGTGCTCACGCTCCCTGTCAGTTAGCTCTCAAAACATCCACCATTCTCCTCCCCTTGAGACTGCACCATCATTCTCTGCTCTTCCTGTTCCTTCCTCCTCAAGTCCTGTGGAATCCTCCTTAGAAGATTCTTTATTCTCTATCCGTTTGCTTGCAGCCCTGCTCCTTTCTCCTCACAGAGCCTTTACCCTTTTGTATCTAGACTATTGCGTTTTGCTGCCTGTGTTTCAGCCTCCAGTCGTTTGCCACACCAACCAATTTTGTGCGTTGTTGTCTGATCTGCTACCTTAAGTACCACTTCGCCACGTTGCTACCGTCTTACCATTGTTCCGGGCCCGCTGTTCTCAGTGTAGTAATAGGCAGGTTCTGAATGCTGGCTGCAGAGCACTGCATAATGACTCCACCTTATTTTTCTCACTTTGTTCCATGGAAACATTTTTATTGGCTTAGAAAAGAATATCTCTTGTGTGTATATTTAAAAATCAGAGACATCTTGAATTATCAAAGAAAATTTTGCAGAACACTGAAACATACTAAAAATAGACTGGGGGGGGAAGTTAAAAGGAAAGCATCATCTGATTGATGGCTAGATTACACAGTGCTCTCACTTCCTTCTTTGCCCGTTTTCCTATTGGTGCTTTTATTTTTCTTGTGTACATCTTTTAATCATTTGTCTGCCATCTATAACTGTAAGTACTTCCTTGGTTTATATTATCATTCGAACTTGCTTATTATTCCACCTTATTGTATCCAACCTTATTTCAGCCATGTGACTGAGTTCATGAGATCCCTGGAATATGCCAGGTACATTCTTCCCGTGATAACCTTGCTCACATTGCTTGCCCCACTCAAAGGGCAGCCTCCTTTTTTATATTCTCTAAAAGATCCAGATCAATTTCTGTCTCATTCATGAAATGCATCCTCCCTTTTCTAGCCATATTGATCTCTTCCTTCTTGAACGGTTTCTCTAAACTTCAAAGGTCTATAAAATGGTCCTATTTTAAATACACCTTCAGTAGAAACTGCTCGTCTTACATCAGATGCCCCTTATTGCAGATAAAGTATTTTCTTTATCGATTTGTATTATTCGGCTTCAACTCACAGAAACACAACTGACATTGTCTTAACCGGTTAGAGCTTGATGGTCTTAAGTAACAAAATGTCCAGAAGTGTGAAGTCCAGGGTGGTACAGCCACTCACTTATGCCATCTGGGATCTATGCTCTTTCTGGTTCAACATCTTCTGTATACTGGTTTATTGCCTTTAATCATAATATAGGTCCTTTACCTTCAGGCAGGAGGAATGGAACAGCAGAAAGCCAGGTATACCTCATTGGTTAGCAAGGTTAAGATTATGTGACATGCCATCTCTAGCTGCAAGGGAAGCTGTAAAATTGAGTTTGGGGCTTCAAAGTTCCTAGGGGAGGCAAGACTGGAAAAATGTGGTCAAGGATTGGTCTTAAATGAATTAGCCTGTAGTATCAGACCCAACAAAGCTAAATGTATAATTAACCAAATGCTTCTCTTTTAATGGGAGAACACTGGAGCTAAAACAATGGGAACAGATAGATTAGCTAGTTATCAAATACATGGCCTGGTGGTCATATGGCCTTAAGTTATTTATCTTTCTGTAATGGGTTCCTCATCTGAACAGTTGGATTGACAGTAACACTTGCTTCTTTGAGATATTGCAATGACTAAAAGAGGTAAAGCCCCCATGGCAGATGCCGAGTAAATGCCTGTGTCTTTTGTCTCTTCCAATTTAAGGCCCTGGCTGGTATAGTAAAGAGTCCCAGAGACAGTAAATAAAATCAAGAATGGAATCAAGGAAGAGAGTCTCCTGCCAGCTATTCCCCATAAACTTTCCTCAGTAGGGAAAATTATTGGCCCACTAACAGACCTTCGGAAGTGTTTGAGATTCATGTATCTTATAATTCAGATAAGAAAGGGAACCTCTGGATTTTTGTAAGGGTGTTGACCTATGGATACTGAGGTATGTGACAATAACTCACACATCTCAGGTGTTTAATGAGGATCAACAGTTTGTGGGCCCGTCAGCTGTACAGTCCCATCACCTGAAATCACACACAGGAACCCTGCTTCTGAGAAGTGACACTTGGTGGGAGGGAAGGGCAGAGTGATATCCAGTTAGCAGGATTTGTGAAGGCGGCACATGTGCAAAAATCATGCGTGATCCCAGGAAAAAAGTGTGCTTGTGTGTGTACTATATATATATATTTATATGGCAGAGTATGTTCTTAACCCCCTTTGCTTCCCCTCCACTCAAAAAGCAGAAGGAAATTCACCATGTAATTTATTGAAGTTCTTAGGGAA
Organism: Cephalophus harveyi; assembly: GCA_006410635.1. Taxonomy (NCBI): domain Eukaryota; kingdom Metazoa; phylum Chordata; class Mammalia; order Artiodactyla; family Bovidae; genus Cephalophus; species Cephalophus harveyi. The sequence goes on along the minus strand of SJYT01067240.1, from coordinate 328,297 downwards.
AAACAAACACAAACTTAATAAAACTTTATAGTATAACAACCTGTATGTATGCATTTTAAATTATCTATCATATCTATCTCAAATGCATTGAAAATCCATAGAATTTTTTTTTTTTTTAATCAAAGGAAAAGCAGAACCTGCCAGACATTGGGGGGCATGGTAACCAACTGATTCAATCAGAATTCTCCTGTGGGGCTGTGGACTCTCTTGGTCAATGTCACAGAATGAAATAGTCTCAGATTCACCCAGCAGTGAGTTATTCCATCTGGTTGTGGCAATTAGGAGCTGAAGATGACGGGAAGTTAAATGACTGTCTTTATGAAACAAAGCAAAACAGAAAAGGGAACAGCTGGAGGACTGGATGGCTTGGGGATGCAGAATTGGATCAAGAATAAAGAATCTGTTACTTCCAGTTGCTGGTTATAATGCTGCTGCTGCTGCATCGCTTCAGTCATGTCTGACTCTGTGCGACCCTGTAGATGGCAGCCCACCAGGCTTCCCCGTCCCTGGGATTCTCCAGGCAAGAACACTGGAGTGGGTTGCCATTTCCTTCTCCCATGAAAGTGAAAAGTGAAAGTGAAGTCATAACATGTGTAGGTAGACCAAAAATAAGATCTAAAGATGGGGTGGAAATGCAATAATGCTATTGCAGGTTAATATGAATTGAAAGTTATTGCTGTGTGATAGCAGTTAGCTGTTGCTTGCCTGAAATATGACCACGGCATGTATAGCACCGTATGCATCTAGGTTTCTAGGATATCATGTCCTCTTTAGTTAAGGCTCAAGTCATGAGCTTGACTATGTAGCCAGGGAGTCAAGCGTGAGAATCACAGGGTCGTAGAACTTAAACCCTGGAAAGGACATTGTTGTTATGCCCAGAGTCTGTGGTCTCCCTGAAGCTGTATGTGCCATTTCTTTGCATGCGCTGTATTTATTCTAAGGAATGGAAAGCAAAACTTTCATCATATCCAAAAGAGGATACAGACCCACCAGTCCTCTACCTCTCCCCTTCCAGGTATTAAGAAATTGATTTAGATCTTGTCTTTGGAGCTGGGTAGAATGGAACTTAAGTTTTTGCCTTACCACTTAAAAGCTGTGTGACCTTGGGCAAGTCACTTCTGTAAGAGTTATTTTTCTAATTTATATCATGGGGACAATAATTATGATCTATATCATAGAATTGTAATGAAGAACATTTGAGATCATGTGTGTAAAATTTTTACCATAATGTAGGCACTCAGCTTTCTTCACAGTCCAACTGTCACATCCATACATGACCACTGGAAAGCCATAGCCTTGACTAGACGGATGTTTGTGGGCAAAGTAATGTCTCTGCTTTTCAATTTGCTATCTAGGTTGGTCATAACTTTTCTTCCAAGGAATAAGCGTCTTTAATTTCATGGCTGCAGTCACCATCTACAGTGATTTTGGAGCCCCCAAAAATAAAGTCTGACACTGTTTCCACTGTTTCCCCATTTTTCCCCATGAAGTAATGAAGTAATGGGACCAGATGGTTTTCCAGTGGTCATGTATGGATGTGAGAGTTGGACTATGAAGAAAGCCGAGTGCTGAAGAATTGATGCTTTTGAACTGTGGTGTTGGAGAAGACTCCTGAGAGTCCCTTGGACTGCAAGGAGATCCAACCAGTCCATTGTAAAGGAGATCAGTCCTGGTGTTCTTTGGAAGGAATGATACTAAAGCTGAAACTCCAGTACTTTGGCCACCTCATGTGAAGAGTTGACTCATTTGAAAAGACTCTGATGCTGGGAGGGATTGGGGGAAGGAGGAGAAGGGGGTGACAGAGGATGAGATGGCTGGATGGCATCACCAACTTGATGGAGGTGAGTCTGAGTGAACTCCGGGAGTTGGTGATGGACAGGGAGGCCTGGTGTGCTGTGATTCATGGGGTCGCAAAGTGTCAGACACGACTGAGCAACTGAACTGATATTGTATTAAATGTTAGCATATTACTATCATCATCATGAAAAATACTGAGCCCCAGGAATGTTCAGATTTATTCAAGATTAATGGCAGAAACAGGACCAGAATCCTGATGTCTAATTCACTACTTTGGCCATTGGAAAACACAGTGACCCCCAACTCTCTTCCTTGTTCATTACTCCTTTCATGTTTTGGCAGGGTTAGGCCTGTAGAATAAGATGCTGAAATCAAATGATTAGTTCTCCCATTGCATGGCCAAATGGTCTGTTTCATTTGAGAGCTTTCGTTCGATATTCCTTAAACATCTTACTTAAATTGGAGTCTGAAAAAGGAAATCACAAAGAGCAAGGAGGTCATCTTGTGGCTTTTAGCATCCACCACCCACCCCACCCAAGAACAAACTGTGAGCAAGGTTAGAAGTCTGACTCTTCATTAGCAAGGGGAAGTCTCTTTAAGCAGCTCCTCTGTTGAACAGATAGAGTGGATCTAACAAAAGGGATGACAGATTAGGAACTGTCTGGTGGCTAATGTACTGTTTACTGCAGTATAAATGACTGGTGTTTGGGAAATGACAGATGAGCGAGAGCACACGTACAGACGTACATGATTTCCAGGTTTCTGCAGTGGAAGAGAGTCATGGTTGACTGAGGTGTTGACTGGCAGCGGGAGTCATTGGTGGGAGTTTCAGGGGGATGAAAAGTGCATGGAGAAGACTTTTCAATTAGCCCATTGATCCACAGCTTTTGTGCCATAGATGGAAGGGACCGTAAAGGAGTCCAGTTCTCTCCATCTTTTCTCACTGCCTCATCTACTCAAACATAGCTCTGGGTCCAGTCCAGGTGCAGCCATCTCCCCAGAGAGACAGCATGAGGAGTGAGCATGGAGCGATGCTCAGCCAAGCTGGGAGGTCCCTACGGGAAGATGGCATAGGAAGACAGAAGAATACATGTGGTTGAAAGGAGGCAGGAAGACAAAACAGCAGGCGAGCAGGAAAGCAAGCAAAAAAGTGGAAGAAGGAAGGACGCAGGGGCAAAGAGAAGAAGGGCTGAGGGATCTAGCACATCCATTAATCTATATGTGATATATTTGAGTTGCTTGAACTTGTGATCGTCTAACTTGTCCCAGGAGTCACAAGAAGCCAACAGTTAATCTGTAGCTATTGTACACATCTAGCATCCATTTTCTTACTTTCAATAATAATAATGATAACATAAGCAGGCCATCAGACAGTACTTGGAAATGCATCACCATTGTAACTTGTCTTTACTGTTTGCTTTGTCAGAGGTTTTATGTTCATGCATTCATTCACTTGCTAACAAATACTGATGGAGCATCTATGTTGTGCCAGTTCTGGGTACATGGGGTGCATAAGTAGACAAAAATACCTGCCCTTGTGGAACTTAGGGCTTCCCTGGTGGCTCAGAGGTTAAAGCGTCTGCCTCCAATGCGGGAGACCCGGGTTCAATCCCTGGGTCGGGAAGATCCCCTGGAGAAGGAAATGGCAATCCACTCCAGTATTCTTGCCTGGAGAATCCCACGGACAGAGAAGCCTAGTAGGTTACAGTCCACGGGGTCGCAAAGAGTCGGACACGACTGAGCGACTTCACCTCACCTCACCTCAGGAAAGAACAAACAGTATTTATGATAGTGTATCAAGTAATATAAACTCAGGATAGTTGATGTGAAGGTAACTGACTCATGGTACAGGGTTAGAGAGTGATAGGATAGGAGGAGGCATAATGCTATTTTAGATAAGATGCTTGAGCAGACATCTTTTAGGAGGTGGCTTTGAGTAAAGGGCAAAATAAAAGAAATGATCAACTTGTGTAGATAGCTAAGGGGGGGACATTCAGTCTGAAGCAAGGTGCCCGTGCAAAGGCCCTGAGGTAGGAGTGATGTGTTAGAGGGATGTCAAGGAGATTAGTGTGTCTGGAGAGAAGGAAGCAAATGGGAAGATAGGAGATGGAGATAGAGTGTGTGGGAGCTGGGCAGTGCAGACCTTTCAGGAGAGTAAGTTATCAGAGTGTTTCAAAAACGGCAGTACATTCATGTAGTATTTATCTTAAAGTATGGCTCTGGCTGCTGTGTAGCGAACAGTTGTTGGGCAGGTAAATCTAGGAGACAGATTTGGAGGGTAATAGAATAGCCAAGGTCCAAATGCTGTTGACTTGGACTAAGGTGGTTTTCTTGGATTTGGGATATATTTTGAAAGAAGATCTGCTTGACTGTAGAACTTGACTATAGATCAGATGTGAGTGGTGAGAAAAATAGAGGTTATGTGCCCTGATATTTAAAAAATGTTGTCTTTTAAGTTCCATGCTTGATCATTGTTATTTCATGGCTTGTCTCATTCGCGTTTGAGGCAGTCGTGCTAAATTATAAATTGCAATTACCAAGATATCACAAAATGGCCCTTTTGTGGACCAAATTCAGTCTACAGAAATGCTGTTTTGGCTCACAGTATTTTAAACCTTTTGTAAATGGATTTGAGCAAGCTCTGAGAGATAGATAGTGGAAAACAGAGAAGCCTGGGGTGCTGTAGTCCACGGGGTCACAGAGTCGGACATGACTGAGTGGCTGAACAACAGTAACAATAGCGGATTTTAAATCTTTGAGCCAGTGCTGAAAAACCCAGATGTCTGAATTCTTTGGAGAAATGGTAAGTTTGGGGTAAGGATAAGTATTCCTATGAAGGGTATCCTTTGCCGGAGCTGAATAACACTTGCTGTCTTTAAAGCGAACAGTTCTTCAATTCTTCAGTTCTGTTTCTTCCTGAGCTTGTTCCCCACCTCAGTGACATGAATGGCCCTGAAGGTTTCCATTGCCTACTTGCTCCCCCTGTCCCCACCACGTAGTCCATTTTAGAAAGAGACATTGATGAAATCATCCTAAGTGTAGTTCCATCTGAGTTAAAAGGACAGGGATCTCAGGATTATTGTGAGCGACCTATAAATCCACATGTAATCCACATATTGCCTGTGCATCATATTCATAATAAGTAGTCTGCTTTGTGTGAATATATATTATTGGAAAACTAAAATAACTGCAAAAGATAATGAATAAAATACATAATTGAATCTCACTAAATGTTAGTAGTCTGTATTGTCTCAACTGAAGGCTCTTGAGAGTCCTGTGGACCGCAAGGAGATCAAATCAGTCAATCCTGAAGGAAATTAACTCTGAATATTTATTGAGAGGAGTGATGCTGAAGCTGAAACTCCAATACTTTGGCCGCCTGATGCAAAGAGCTGGCTCTTTAGAAAAGACTCATGCTGGGAAAGATGGAAGGCAGGAGGAGAAGGGGATGACAGAGGATGAGATGGTTGGATGGCATCATCAACTTAGTGGACATGAGTTTGAGTAAACTCTGGGAGATAGTGAAGGATAGTGAGGCCTGGCGTGCTGCAGTCCATGAGGTCACAAAGAGTTGGACATGATTTAATGACTGAACTAAAGCAAGAAAAAATGCTGAAAGTATGATTGCTTTCAAGTGGTGGTGTCCTTTCTGTTTTAAAACTTAAAAGGAGCCCTTGAGCCCAGAAAGTGAAAGTATTAGTCACTGTCGTGCCCTCCTCTTTGCGACCCGCAGACTGTAGCCCGCCAGGCTCCTCTGTCCAAACTCAGAAAGGTTGGAAACGATTGTTCTAATCTGGCCTTCCACTTCACTGATGACAAAAGAAAATCCAAACAGGGAGAGTTTTGTGAATCATTCTTTGTTTGGTGGAGGACTGTGTTGTACACCGTAGGATATGTGGCCATTTCTTGGCCTCCACCCACTAGATGCCTCTAGTTAACCTTGCTGCTCCCCAAACACACACTAGTTGTCACAATAAAAGATATCTCTTGACATTTCCAAGAGTCCCCTGGAGAGGGGCAGAATCATCTCCAGTCGAAAATGACTTCTTTAAGACAGAAGCTCCTATTTTACACATTGATTCAGTCCCAGGGAAAGACCTTAAACTCACAGTAGCCTGAAATCCTGCTGACCCAAGAGCCATGCCTGAGTATCTTCTTCCTGTCTGCAGGGGATAATTCATTCCACAGTCTCGTCCCAGTCCAATTCTTGATAAGAATCTTTGCAGGGTTTTTTTTGTTGTTGTTGTTTTTACTTTCAAAGGACACTTACTGATGTCCAGTACCTCAACTGCAGAAGTAAGGGGCTTTTTGTCTATTTACCTCTAATTACTGCTTGTCTCCTTCTCCTTTTCTCTCTTTGCATCTCTCCAACTGTTTCTCATGACCCCCTCACATTTCTGGAGGATGTTGGTATGTTTACATGGCATTTCCAGTTGTGATTATCTTTTTTTTTTTAATCATCCTCTTTTTCATTTCTGCCTTTCTTTGAAAATGATCCATCTGTACCAAGCTCCTATCGAGGTCTCTTTCTCTGAGTAGGAAGTTCTTTAGGCATGTTCTTCCTAGAAACCTTATACTTCTATTGAACAATAAACCTCAGGGAATGGATAGGGAATGGATTTTTCAGTTAAGTGCTCAGAGGCAACTCTTTGTTTTATTTTATAGAATTGAATTTTTGCAAATTATACATTTAGAATATTAAATCAAGCAAAGTTTAAATATTTAACCTTTCATAAAAATCATTTAAAAGGATATGAGTTCATAAGCAGTTATCTTAGAAAACTAATAGGTAATTCATTCTTGAGATTAACTCTTTTTATAATACTAGATGAAATGAAGTCAATGATTTGTAGAGATGTGGAAGTTGCTTTAGGCAAAGTTTGGGAATAAGAAATTTTAAGAATAGGATTTGGCTACTTGCAAAGTACTACCTTTTTGTGTGGTTCCTAGGGAATGTCCAAACCAAGTATGAGAGTCCCATGGGGTTCACAAAGACAGTGAAAACTATTCAATTTTCTCATTTTTGTGAGAAAATGAGAATCGTAATAAACTTGCAAAACAGATTGGAATCCATCTGGTGTAGCCAAATTAATCCTCCTTTAATGATTGTTTATACTGTGTATCCAAAATCAAAGCCAGTATCAAGAGTTAATCAATTAAAATGTGTAATCATTTGGTTCACCAAAACAAGAAGAAATTGTAAACTCAGGAAAAATTTATTTTATAGTAGAAACATGTTAAAAACATACAGCTTAATTGGACCATATGTAAATGAATCAAGTTATATCTCTAAGTACTTTTCTCATTCTGGTTTGTTTGCTTAATTGCGGTACAAGGAAAAGTAATGGCTGCTGAGAACAGAATGGCAGGACTGTGTGAAGAGGGTTGCTAAGGTTTCTGAAACATTAAACAACCCTCCCCCCTCAACCCGCCAAGAAAGCCAAGATAGGAATTTGGATTTGACCAAGGCAACCAAAACCTAACAAGGCAAGGAGACGTTTCTTTTCTTTCTAGTTTAGGATACATTTCTTCAGTACCCTGTCTGGACCTCAATAAATTCAGTGATACAACACTACATCATTAAAAAGTCTACTATGCTGCTGTTGCTGCTAAGTTACGTCAGTCGTGTCTGACTCTGTGCGACCCCATAGACAGCGGCCCACCAGGCTCCCCCGTCCCTGGGATTCTCCTGGCAAGAACACTGGAGTGGGTTGCCATTTCCTTCTTCAATGCATGAAAAATGAAAAGTGAAAGTGAAGTCACTCAGTTGTGTCCGACTCTTCGCGACCCCATGGACTGCAGCCTACCAGGCTCCTCCGTCTGTGGGATTTCCCAGGCAAGAGTACTGGAGTGGGGTGCCATTGCCTTCTCCGAAAAGTCTACTATAGGCAATTGATATTTGGAAGGTGTTTGATGTTTTGCTTGAGCCATTTGTTTTCTCTGAGAAATCACACAAATATCCAAGATCCTGAAGTTTCCTAAAATTTCTAGTATGTAAGTTTAGTTCAATCAAATGCTTTGCTTCCAGAAATTATTGAGTAGTTATTTCCATGGTCATTGTGCTGGGGTTGAGGAGGAGGGATCCCTCTGATAGAGCTCTCAGCTAATTATTGTCAAACATCACTGCCTTGGCTAGTAATGTTTCCACCATAAACCAAAGTGGCCAAAAATACGGGAGTGCGTGAGACCATGCTACAACTTAAGGATGCCCAACAGAGGAAGGTGACGTCTGCAGTCTCTTTGTCAATTCCACTTGTTATTTCTTATGTCTGTCTACACAGTCACCAGGACTGGGTGGCACCATGACTGGTTTCCATGCCTTCACTCTTCCTTCATTTAAGTGTCTTCTCCATACTACAGCCAACTCTTCATGATACTTGGTGAGCATTGATCACTCTGAAAACTAGTCAGTGGCTCCTGACTTCTTTCAGAATAAAATCTGTGCTCTGATCCATGACATTGGGGGTTTTTGTCCTTCCCTTCTTAACTATCCATGTGCCCCTGAGCACGTTCCTCTACCTCTCTAGGGCTCAGTTACTTCATCTGCAAAATGGGAATAATAATGTTACCCACTTTGCAGAATCACTGTTTATGAAGACTAGTTAGTGCCAGGGAGGTGATTTGTAGCAAAAACAGTAGCCTTGAACACATGCTCACTGTTATTATTGTTGCCACGCGTATAGACTCAGCCCCTGACAGTGCCCCTCTTTCCTTCTCTACCTGGTGGTTTTGAGCTCCTGGACCCTAGCATGCTTTCCATCTGTCCCCTTCACCCAGCTGACTCCTGCTTGACCTTCAGGTCTCAGACTTTAGACTCTGCTGGGAATCATTTTGACTACTTTCCTGCCCTGCAGGATGCAAACCCTTCTTATGTGCTGAGTTTTTTGTTATTGTTGTTTTTTTTTTAAGTTGCTCAGTCATGTTTGACTCTTTGTGACTCCATGGACTGTAGCCAACCAGGCTCCTCCATCTATGGGATTCTCCAGGCAAGAGTACTGGAGTGGGTTGCCATTTCCTTCTGCAGAGGATCTTCCCGACCCAGGGATCGATCCTGGGTCTCCCGCATTGCAGGCAGATGCTTGACCATCTGAGCCACATGTTTACCCATGTCGTGATATATTGCACCTTGTATTTTCCTGTATCTCTGTTCTTCTACCCACAACATGCACACCTTGAGGGGAGAAACCCCACGTTGTTCGTCTAGCAGCTCTAGCCCCGACACAGTGCTTAGCTCATCGGAGGGCTCAGGAATGCCCTGCCTCCACTGAATGAGCAAACCTCGAGTGAGAATCTAGTGGAAGGATGACGATTAATTACCAAATATCTGAGTGTTCAAGGCATATGTGATTAGGAGTAGGCAGCCGTCTCTGTGGAGCACTGGTAGCCTCCAGAGGCTCACAGGTGGGTTTGAAGTGATGAGTACGTGGCCCTGTACAGGGAACTGGGGCTAGGTCTCCCCTGAAGCGTTGCACTGTGGATTAGCACAGATCTAATTGCAGGGCTGTCTGCTGTCACCCTGTTTGTTTAACCTGTAAGCTGAGCACAGCATGAGAAATGCCCGGCTGGGTGGGTTACAAACTGGAATCAAGATAGGCAGGAGAAACATCAATAACCTCAGATATGTGGATGATACCACTCTAATGGCAGAAAGCAAAGAGGAACTAAAGAGCCTCTTGGTGAGGGTGAAGGAGGAGGATGAAAGAGCCGGCTTAAGACTAAATAGTAAAAAAAAAAAAGTAAAAAGAAAAAAAAAAAGATCACGGCATCTGGCCCCATTGCTGCATGGCAAATAGAAGAGGAAATGTGGAAGTAGTGACAGATTTCCTCCTCTTGGGCTCCAAAATCACTGCAGACAGTGACTGCAGCTGTGAAATCAGACAGACCCCAACAGTGTGTGGAAAAGCAGAGACGTTACTCTGCCAACATAGGTCTGTATAGTCAAGGCTATGGTCTTCCCAATGATCACGTACAGTTGTGAGAGCTGGACCATAAAGAGGGCAGAAAACCGAAGAATTGATGTCTTCGGACTGTGGTGCTGAAGAACACTCCTAAAAGTCCCTTGGACAGCAAGGAGATCATACCAGTCAATCTTAAGGGCGATCAACCCTGAATATTCACTGGAAGGACTGATGTTGAAGCTGAAACTCCAATACTTTGGCCACCTGATGCAAAGAGCTAACTCATTTGAAAAGACCCTGATGCTGGGAAAGATTGAAGGCAGGAGGAGAAGGGGACGACAGAGGATGAGATGGTTGGATGGCATCACTGATTCAATGGACACGAGTTTGAGTAAACTCAGGGAGTTGGTGATGGACAGGGAAGCCTGGTGCGCTGCAGTCCATGGGGTTACAAAGAGTCTGACACGACTGAGCAACTGAACTGACTGAGTGACTGATATGATATGCATGTTGAAAGTTATAAGGACTTAGATGTTTGTTTTGTGAGAAGAAAGACTATTGAGCATGTCTGAGCTTCACCACAATCATCTGTGAAATGAGAATGGCGCCATCTGCTCTTCCGCTGTAAGAGGGGTAGAGAGGAGTACACGAGAAAGAGAAAATCAAGTGTGAAATATAAAGTGCTATGAAAAATAAGGTATGATGATGCATATATGCAAATTTGGTAAAATGGTAGTCTTGTTACATGTATTCTAATAATATTTTTGTAAGTAGCCTAGTTTGGCTTGCTGTTCTGTAGGGTTTAGAAGTACATTTAAATCACTTAATTTCAGATTTATTAAACATTGAACTTGATTGTTAAAAGTAAGGGAAACTTCTGAGATTGCATAAAATAGGAATTTTATAAAGCATTCACTTTGATTCTGACAATAGTTAAATATTAAGAATCATAATGTTAAACTCTTAAGTGAGTCCACATTATAAGCACATGCAATGGAAAGCAAATAGGACATTCATTTATGAAGTTAACTTTTTTTCTGATGCTGTGGGAGCAAGATTATAATCATGTCATGTCTAAGAATCCACCTCAGGTTTACATAGCACATGAAAATAAATGGAGGAAATTCACAAAGCCTAACATCATTTGTTAGGTGTTGCAATGGCACCCCACTCCAGTGCTCTTGTCTGGAAAATCCCATGGATGGAGGAGCCTGGTAGGCTGCAGTCCATGGGGTCGCTAAGAGTCGGACACGACTGAGCGACTTCACTTTCACTTTTCACTTTCATGCATTGGAGAAGGAAATGGCAACCCATTCCAGTGTTCTTGCCTGGAGAATCCCAGGGACGGGGGAGCCTGGTGGGCTGCCGTCCATGGGGCCGCACAGAGTCGGACACAACTGAAGCGACTTAGCAGTAGCAGTATACTTTTAAGAAAAGCTCCTTTTCCTTCTATAAATGTAAACCTTTTAAAAAATGTTAACAAATTTAAGTTCAGTCTATCAAAAGTACATTGCAAAATGTTAACAGACAAGATACATTTGACAGAAAATGGGTAAGATCAAAGTTTTATTCATGTACAGTAGTTACAAAGCTACTAAGATAAGTTATTTGAAATGAGTCCTGTCCTTTTAATAGGTCTTACTCTCTAGTCTTGTCTCATTTTTCACTTTCACGAGGATTTTGATGTATTCTTTTCATTACATAAAACATGCCATATTTGGCCTTTTCATGAAAATGGATCTGATATTCTCCTTTGACAGTCATTCATGTGAAAAGAACAGGTCCTATTTCTGTCCATCGCCTACATGTACATATTCATGGAAATCATAGACTTTTTTTTTAGTAAAATATACTTTATACTTATAGAGCATCTTAACCCCAGAAATTCAAAGCGTTTCAGTCAGTAGCTGTATCGTATCCCCTTTCTCTGTCAAGTGGCATATATGGTCAAGAGTTCTCAATTCCAAATCCAGTTCAGTCTAAGTTATGTGATTTCCATTTTCTATACTGAGGAGTAGGAATACAGGAAATACAGTCACCAGTCCAGGGAGCATAAACCCCAAATTAATCTTGAAGACTTGCTATACTGTTTTATCTCTCCAACTACATGTCTAAGTTTTGCTACTTTTAATTTCAAGTAACATTTGTACTTTTGGGTTTTTTTTTGAGGAGGGATAGAACTAGTAATTTCTCTGCTATTTTGTAAAGAAATGTTAAGTGTGTGTGGATGCTTGTTTTCACTCTGATAGTGGAATTTTAGTATCTGATCGCTATCCTTATTAGCCTGAAATTCTATCTTTCTGGGAGGGAAAATTTATCATGTGTGATATTGCTTATTTCAATATTATCATTTCTTCCTGAAATATAAAAACATTGCAAAGTTTTTTTACATGATATTCTTTTCCTGTTGAAGGACAGTTGCATTTTGCTCAGCACTGTAAGCTGCTTTTGGACAAGATGGATATAATTGTAGAGTTACTGATTTCAGAAATCAGTAAGTTGCTTATATCAGAGAAGGCAATGGCACCCCACTCCAGTACTCTTGCCTGGAAAATCCCATGGATGGAGGAGCCTGGAAGGCTGCTGTCCATGGGGTCGCTAAGAGTCGGACACGACTGAGCAACTTCACTTTCACTTTTCACTTTCATGCATTGGAGAAGGAAATGGCAACCCACTCCAGTGTTCTTGCCTGGAGAATCCCAGGGACGGGGGAGCCTGGTGGGCTGCCGTCTGTGGGGTTGCACAGAATCAGACACGACTGAAGCAACTTAGCAGCAGAAGCAGCAAGTTGCTTATATAGTATTCAACAAGATACATCTCCTACCTCCAATTTATAACAAAACTCTAAATCACCAAATGGTATTCCTTGTTTAAACCCTGGGAGTAATTGATTGTCTTAAATTTAATATGATCTTGTTCTGATATCTTTTCTCAACCCAAGAAAAAAAATTTCCCCAAGTAAAAGGAGGACATGCCAGATATTTTACAATATTAGCAGGAGTGTGGATGGAGAAAGGACATGAGAAGATGTATTCTTCACTTACCCCTAGTTCTGTACCTTGGATAATAATCGATAAATACAATGACAGAAGCAAAACAACAGCACAAATGGAAAAGTTACAGGATTGGATAGAAACCAGGGCTCAAACTACTTTGTCATTGTTTTGTTGTTGTGTTGAGTCCTGGTTTCTAAAAACTCAAAAAGTTGAGTCTTCTTTCTTTTTGTGATTATTTTATTTTTGAAAATTATTTTAACTGAAGGATAATTACTTTATAATATGGGGATGTGTTCTGCCATAAATCAACATCAATCGGCCACAGGTATGCATGTGTCCCCCCAAATTCTGAAACCCCCCCGCCTCCCTTCCCACTCTATCCCTCTGGATTGTCCCAGAGCACCAACTTTGGGTACCCTGCTTTATGCATTGAACTTGCATTGGTCATCTATTTTACATGTGGTAAATACTATATATTATATATATGGAGTTTAGGAAGGTGGTGCCGACAATTTTACATCAGTTCAGTTCAGTCGCTCAGTCGTGTTTGACTCTTTGTGACCCCATGAACCGCAGCACGCCAGGCCTCCCTGTCCATCACCGACTCCCGGAGTTCACTCAGACTCATCCATTGAGTTGGTGATGCCATCCAACCATCTCATCCTCTGTCGTCCCCTTCTCCTCCTGCCTTCAATCTTTCCCAGCATCAGGGTCTTTTCCAATGAGTCAGCTCTTCGTATCAGGTGGCCACAATATTGGAGTTTCAGCTTCAACATCATTCTTCCAGTGAACACCCAGGACTGATCTCCTTTCGGATGGACTGGTTGGATCTCCTTGCAGTCCAAGGGACTCTCAAGAGTCTTCTCCAGCGCCACAGTTCAAAGGCATCGATTCTTTGGTGCTCAGTTCTCTTTATAGTCCTATTCTATATGCAGGGAAGCAATGGAGAGACAGACTTCTGGACTCAGTGGGTGAAGGCGAGGGTGGGATGATTTGAGAGAATTGCATTTGAAACATGTACATTACCATATGTGAAATAGATGACCAGTGCAAGTTCAATACATGATTTTGTTATTTTAAAGGAAGTTATAGCAAGGTGCAGCTGAGAACATATAAACTCGCAGCAGATTGTGGTTTATGATAATGATGGTCCCAAAGTGACTTAGTTTTCTTGGTGACATTGAAGTTAACTGCACTACTCAAGATACATGCTAAGAAGGGTTGATGTTGAGCTGTATGGAGAAGACATAGTGGCTTGCTGATTTTATGGTGATGTTGACTATCAAAATGAGTGGAAGGGAAGTGGGGGGGCAAGTAGAATTACTGGTGTTAATTTTAATACAGGTTATGAATGACAAAGTTTCTATTTGTTTTAGAGGGATAAAGACATATAAAAGTGCCTCAAACAACTACTGGCAACTGTTTTAATCCATTTTTCTGACTTTTAGTACCTTCGATTTACTTTAAATTTTAAATTTCTTATTAGGTGACATCACATTGGTTGTTGTTTACTTGGGTTGCAAATAACATTTTTCTTTTTAGATGAGGAAAGAGGAAGGGAGTGATATAGCTTCCTCATCCAGAAACAGACATAGCTTGTGATAAAATTCCTTTCCAAAGAGATTCCATGAACTCTTGGGTTGCTGCTGCTGCTGCTACATCACTTCAGTCGCGTCCAACTCTGTGCGACACCAGAGACGGCAGCCCACCAGGCTCCCCCGTCCCTGGGATTCTCCAGGCAAGAACACTGGAGTGGGTTGCCATTTCCTTCTCCAATGCATGAAAGTGAAAAGTGAAAGTGAAGTTGCTCAGTCATGTCTGACTCTTCGCGACCCCATGGACTGCAGCCTACCAGGCTCCTCTGTCCATGGGATTTTCCAGGCAAGAGTACGGGAGTGGGGTGCCACTGCCTTCTCTGACTCTTGGGTTAGTTGCACCTAAAGAGTGGGGCTTTGGGGGCTTGACAGATCTCCCAATCTGAATGCTTTGTTTTTAACTAAAGCCGTGATAAAAAGCACGTGTGCATACGTGTGCATGCAGGCACGAATGCGTGCACAGCAGGAAGCTCTCGCAGCTACAGAAGGACCTACAATATTTCTGGTATGTACAGAGCACTCATTGGAAAGACTGATGCTGGGAGGGATTGGGGGCAGGAGGAGAAGGGGACGACCGAGGATGAGATGGCTGGATGGCATCACCAACTCGATGGACGTGAGTCTGAGTGAACTCCGGGAGTTGGTGATGGACAGGGAGGCCTGGCGTGCTGCGATTCATGGGGTCGCAAAGAGGCAGACACGACTGAACGACTGAACTGAACTGAACTGAGCAGAGCACTAAAGCTGCTGGGTTCCCAAGTTCCTTAGGCAAATCTTTGTTGCTGTGGTCTCTGTTAGCCATACCTCCTCTCGTTACCACTCCCTACCTTCTCAATTCTATGCTGCTCATACAAGTTAGAACACAAAGTACAATGCAGGATTTCTGGTCATTTTAGAACTGGGGTGAAACAAGGCTAGGAGCATTGTTCTCTGAGAGTGTTTTAATTCCAGAGGGGAAAGAGGTGAGTGCCCTCTACCCTGATACAGAGCAAAGTGTCCGGGCGGCTGCCCGATCTCCCTTGTCTTCTGCGGTTTGCTTCTCCCTGGTGCCTCGTTGAGGGGAGATTCACTCCTAACAGAGAGTGTCGTTTTCAGTTGACTTTCCCAGAGCTCCGCTGAGAGCCACAGCCAAGGCCAGTGGGCGTAAATTCAGTCCTCCTGAAGGGAGGTGAAGGCTGCGGGATTTATGGCTTCTTTGAGTTCCCATGCATCACCCTCCGTGTCACTCGCTTATGATGGCCCTGCCAAAAGAGAAAGAAGTGTAGGACGCTGGGTACGGTCTTTGGTGACAGGCCAGGGACAAATGTCTCTGTTGGGTAAATTGATTTGAATGGCTCCAGTGAAATATCAGGTTAGACTGAAAATATGATTGGGTTTAATGATCCTGCTGACTTCGTAGACTGTCGGGACTCCAGATCCTGGACAAGTTAATTAAGGCGCTTTATGAAGGGGGTGTGTATGGCTATTTATACATCCATATGATTATTAATGTCAGTAAATACCACCATGTAAAAATCTAGACGTGTTTTTCAGTCTTAATATATTGAATCTCTATTGAATACCAGAAACATTGCTTGCGATTTATAGAGTATTTATCTGGGAAAAACTGGTGAGAATATTATTTCTTTCTCCACACTGCAGAGTCAAGAAATAGAGACCTGCAGCCATAAAAATATGTAATGAAAAGACAGAGAACTGATAAACAGTTATGCCCTGCTGGTGCAATTTAGTAAGACTTACATTTAATAACACAGTGGCAAGAGGACTTCTGCTTTGTGTGAAAGTGCAGTTGAGTGAGGCCACTAAACCGAAGACAAAATAAATGGATTACTTTTTCTATTATGAAGAAAAATAGTGTTACTTTTTGTTTTGAGTGTGGCTACTCAGTTAAAAATACTAGATTTAGATGTAGGACCAACATTTCTTGGCAGATTTTTGGTTTACCATTTAAAATGGACTTTACATTTCCGAGTTTCCTTCCATGCTTTTTTTTTTTAACTGTTCTTACCTCCAGGTAATTATCATTGATTGATTATGGTTTCATTTTATTTGGGAGCAAGAGTGATTGCGTTCATCTTCCAAAAGTGTTACAAAATCCCAGTTATTTCTTTGTGCTTTATTTTTTTTTCCCCTTTGTAGCAGGGAGCCCTGAAGTGAGAGTGTTAGTCCCTCAGTCATGTCTGACTCTTTGTGACCCCATGGACAGGGTCCACACCGGGCTCCTCTGTTCATGGAATTCTCCAGGCAAGAATACTGGAGTGTGTAGCCATTCCTTCCTCCAGGAGATTTTCCTGACTCAGGGATCGAACCCAGGGCTCCTGCATTTCAGGCAGATTCTTTACTGTCTGAGTCACCAGGGAAGCCCCAGCAAGATGAATTCCACGGGGAAGCTTCCTTGATTCCTGCTGGTCAGCAGAGCCACAGGTAAAGGAGATTTCTGGCTGCACTGTGTTCCCTTTCCTGATTCAATCTTGATCTTGGGGCACAGTTTCCATCTTTTTTGGCATGAAGTGAGATTTCTTCATTTCAGCAAGTGGCTGAGGACCCGCAGTATCAGCTCTAGTGGGTGTGAGGAGGGTAATAAATTGGGTGTAGGAAAGAATGAAACATTGTCAAATAGGTTCTACTTTTAGAACTGGAAAAGCAGAGCCAGCACTTGAGAATGTCCTGCCCATTTGTCAATGCGGTGTGGAGTGACCGTGCCAGAGCCCACTCGCCATTCTGAGCAGAGGCCCCGGTGTGCTTGCCAGCCTTGAGCCATCTCCGTGGAAGACCGAGGTGCCTCTGTGTTAGAGGTGAGCCTTAGGTAAACCTTCTCCGACCTTGGGTTCTGGGGGACTCCAAAAATCAATTTGTAGTGTTTCTGTATTTTTGTCCTTAAAATGGTTGTTTTTATAAAAAAATACCTTAATGCAAACTTAGCTGCTTCTTCTTGAGGGTTTCGATAAAGAAAGTGAAGATCGCTTCTCTCCAGAGCATTAGGCTTGCCCAGGAAGGTGCCATGTGAAGTATGATGATGAAGGTAATATGAAAAGATGAGCAGCCTCTAAATCATGTTCACAAATGCAGAGGTGCTAGCTCAAGTCTTAATTTCAATACAAAGATGTATGCAAACTAAACAGTGATTCGGGGGTTGGCCAGATCTCCTAATGTTCTGAGTTTTATCATGTTGAATTGTGGTGTCACTTAGCAAGTGCATCCTTAAAAAGAAACATGGAAAGCCGGTAAGCTTAGACGAATAGGGGACAACTAGGAAAATGTTAAAAGGAAGCCTGGCGGTGAAAACAGAAGAAAGAAGAAAACACAGAAGAAAAGCTAAGTGGCCAAACAGATCAGCTTCGCAAGAGGAAACCAGAGGAGGGAAATCTTTGCCGGAGGGAAGAGAGCATTTCTCACTTTTTTCTAACAGAACCTTGCACTCCTCTTCACTGTGTGGCTGCCTCTTTGAAAAGTGAGCAGGTGTTGGGGGCCTGTCGGGCTTCCTCACAAGCAGATGATTCCCTGAATTTCATTCCGCGGGGTTCCCATTTTCTGAAAGAATACCTGCAAAGCCGGGAGGCTTAGCAGACTGATGGCTCACCCTCCATGCAGCAGTAAACTTGGTAGCTGAGCGTAGGCCCTTCCAGTCGTCGAAATTCCAGAGTCTTGTCCCCCTCGCAGTCACTCTTATTGGATGGACACTTAATCCATAGTTTTCCTATTAGCCCTATATTAGAGATGAGAAAAGTGAGATTAAGACTAAATAATTTACTCAGGGCCAGATAGGTCCTGAGTGGCAGAACTAGCTTTAAATTTCATTCTGACCCCAAATTTCATACCGTATTTTCTAATTTTTAAAAAGTGTGTATATAATGCATTAAAATATAACACTTATTTTATGTGTGTATAAAATAAGTTTTATTAAGGGATAATTTTGGAATATAGATTATCTTTGGAGAAAGTATCCTTTTCTTTCTTTTTGTCCTTTCTTTTTGTTGCTTGGGAATTAGAAAAGCTATGGTAAGTGTGCCTTTGTGCTGGGAGTAGCTAAAACTGCTCACTTGAACAATAAAGTTCTGCCATCTGGGTTATTGCAGATTCTCTTAGATTGGTATGGTCTGTCCTGTTGTTTTGGAAAGGGAACAACTAGTGCAGGGGAAAGGATTCAAAATGCAGCTAAGGGATTTTTTTTTTTTTTCCCTTTGGTGAGAGTTTGTTTAATTATCACTGCAGTAGAATGGCTGGCCATAGTCAGAAATCTTTTATTTCCACTCAGTGAGCAGCCCAATAAAGCTGCAGAATGTGTGGCATAAACAAATGCTATTTCACTTTTTTTCTACCTCTTAAAAAAAGTTAATCAAGAATTTATTTTTCCAAATAATCCTGTGTTAAATCAGGCAGCCAGACAATGAAAAAGGAATTAAAGAAAATGAAATGGTGGGAATTATCAGAAAAAAAATATTAGATTCTGTCACAAGCCCTACCAAATGAATTGGTTAGTAAGCATCTAAAATCTCTTGCCCCCTGGGTTCTGTTTTCACTGACATCTTCACGGTTCATCAATTTGCTCCCCTCAACACTGCTGACCTAGAATCCTTGACAAATATCCACCTTAGATACTGGGAGTAGCCTGTAGAGTTGGGAACAAAGCAAGACTGGAGCGTGAGCCAAGGAGTCTGGGAGGGTGTGGGTTAAGATGGATTAGGATCAGAGATTTTAGTAGGTGACTGTTTGCTTGGCTGAAGCCAGTTTGCACTGTGACCCTCTGTGGTATGCCACCTGGCAAGGATTCCTGCTAGAGAAACGTGCAGGATTTGAAATTGCACATGTATCCAGTTTTCCCGAATCCTTTATTTCTGAGAGGTACCTGGGCTTGGAGGTACAGCAGTAGATTTGATGAAGTTCACTCGGCCCGGCCTCTTGGGAGCTGTGGGCTGGGACAGCCTGTGCTGTGTTGGTCACTGGCGGGCAGGTCTCTCCCAAGGCTGCCGCCGGGGATGGACGGCTGCTGTCCCACACAGGCGACAGAGCATGGCGTGGCTCTTTGTGACGATGTGCTGGCTGCCTCACCTGCAGATTCCAGTTCTGTAAAGCATGGTCAAAAGATCTTTTCTGTCTCCGACAGCATGGCAGTGTGAGGTTGAGAGCCCATTCATTTCCACTGAGAGGAATTTCAAGCTACTGCCTGGAAGATCTTTTCTGCTTACAGCATGGCTATAGGATGCCTCCATCTTGGAACTCCTAACCTTTGGGACTGGATGATTCTTTGTTGTGGAGCTATCTTGGGCCTTGTAGGATGTTTAGCATCCTCTCTGCACTCTACCCGGAGAAGGCAATGGCACCCCACTCCAGTACTCTTGCCTGGAAAATCCCATGGATGGAGGAGCCTGGAAGGCTGCAGTCCACGGGGTCGCTGAGGGCCTGACCCAGCTGAGCGACTTCACTACTTCACTTTCACTTTTCACTTTCATGCATTGGAGAAGGAAATGGCAACCCACTCCAGTGTTCTTGCCTGGAGAATCCCAGGGACGGGGGAGCCTGGTGGGCTGCCGTCTATGGGGTCGCACAGAGTCGGACTCGACTGAAGCAACTCAGCAGCAGCTGCACTCTACCCGCTAGATGCCAGTAGTACCCTCCCTGAGTTGTGACAACACAAAATATCTCAGACATTACTAGTTGTCCCCTGGGGGGGCATAATCACTCCTGACTGAAAACCACTGCCTTAGATTTTGTGTCCTTTGAAATAAGTTGAAATAAGGCCACTGTTTTTTCTTTTTTTTATTCCTCCTAATTATGCTCAGTAATGTGAGGCCTTCTTTTAAGACAGACTTCCAACATAAATCTCTGATTCTTTTTGAGAAAACATATTGCGTTTTAATCTTTAGCGGCTGATTGTCCCCAAATGTGAGATAGGAAGTTGAAGAAGGCAGTAGTTATTTTCACATATTTTGAGCCAGAATCCCCTGAGTGTGAGTTAATGATTTGCTACCAGCTAGCTATGTGACCTTGGCTGAGGGGCGTCACAGTTCTGAGCCTCCCTTCCTGCGTCTGTGAGATGAGGGGGATGACGATTGTACCTTTTTCTTCCTGTCGTGGTGGTGATTAAATGAGACAGCCTGGTGAAACCGTGGGACAGGGCGCCCGGCACAAGTTGAGTGCTTTATGCTTCCTGGAATTACTACCATCACTAATGAAATTTTGGAAGAATTAGTCAGCTTGTTGTTATTAAGCCAATGTTTGTTTTTTCGTTTTTTTCCTTACAAAATACTTTCCACGGTTTTTAATCTCAGAGAATAGACTCACAAATGTAAACACATGCACACACACAGTCTGATTAACCACACACTATCTTTAGACAAATTCTGGACATTCTGTTTAGCTCTTCTAGTTTCTTTTTTCTGGTTTTGCTCTCACTGTTCCCTGCTCTCACTGTCTTTCCCTTCCTGTTCTTTCCTTCTGAAACCATCATTAGATGGAGGACAAATCATCTCCTTGATTTGCAGCCCTTGAACCAATGAGAAAACTCCTATAGTTACTTTTGATTTTATGCTTCATTGGGTAGGCCTCCTCATAAACACCATGGCATTTTAAAAAAGAAACCAGAAAAGAGAAACCCAGCAGCTTTCTTTCAGCCAGAACTTTTATCAAATCTGTGTCTATAGTGGTGCAGAGATGTAGGAAATGGGAAAATTCTTTTTTTTTTCTATTTGCTGCAGAAGCAAAGTGACCTTGAGAGAGCACCAGCTCTGCGTGAGCTTTCCATGGCATTGCCCACATCCCTCCTCCGTCACCTCCTCCTGCCCCCCCTTCCAGCCCCACAACAACCTGCAATCACTCTGCCCTCCGGCTCCAAATTTATGACCGGGAACAGGCCGTAAACAGAGAAGACCAACCCTAATCCCAGGCACTGCACCTTCCTGTTTGCTGGAGGTACGACAGCTTGATGGGACCGTAAAGAATAAGCCTGCATCCCACTCATCTCATGAATCACGCCCTCGGAGAGGGAGTGAGTACAGGTGACTCAGAGCCCCCAGGCAGGGCTTCCCTGAGCCATGTGGGGCAGAGGGTCCCCGAGGATGCCCTCTCCATGATGCGGCCTGATACTCACCAAGTAAGCTCACACTGAGAGACCTCACCAGCTCACAGACCCATAGAGGCACTTTAGGGGATTCGTGTGAAATGGCAGAGGCCGCTCCGCTACTGATGCTCAGAGCTTGACAAAAGGTACCACCTGGAATAACACTCCTATAGGAGACATTTGGGGGATAAGCACCCACCTTTCCCAGATCCCTTCTTCCTCCTCTAGTTACCTCTCAGGGTACGTGTGTGGGATTCACCAGGGTGATCCTGTTTAGCTTCTGATCCAGCTAGTCTGGGTGGGGCCTGGGAATCTGCATTTTACAGCCCACCCCCACCACCAGTTAGGCTGACACTGTTCATCTCTTAACACGTTTTGAGTGGCGAGATCCTAGTGTGTTTCACAGCTTTCTTTTTCCTCAAAACCGGAATTATTTCTTTCGGAATGGCACTTGCTAGCTTTTACAGGAAGCAGTAGTCATCCCCCGAGTTGGTTTGGGGCAAAAAAAAAAACCTTTATGTTTATGAAATATCATCAGAAACTTGAAGAACTCTAGGCATATAGTTATTAGTGGGTTTGGTCTTCTTCCCCTCGTATGATTTTTAAAAAGTCTGCTGGTAAGTGGCCCTCCGGGTTCTTTGCAGAGCACTGCTGCACCTGAGGGATCTCAAGCCGGCACGCAGAGAACAGCTCGCTCTTCCGTGGCTCAGCTCCACGTGTAACAGACTGCTGGTGGCCTGTCAAAATCGGCTTCCACCATCGGCGCAGGTTTAGGAAACAGAGCAAAACACAGCTTGTGTTGTTGCACCCCTCTACAGTTTACAGAAACTTTCTTTTCCAGATCTGACAGGATTAACTGTAGTCTGTGCTTTGAGTTCGAGAGACGCATTTGGGGTCTATCATGGTCCCTGCAAAAGAACAGTGAGTGGAAGAAGCAAGAGATGCAGATGGTCTGATAATTTGTCCGTGTGTGTGAGGTTTGGATACGGCTTCCCTGATCGCTTAATGGGTAAAGAATTCAACTGCAATGCAGGAGATGTGGGTTTGATTCCTGAGTTGGGAACATTCCCTGGAGAAGGAAATGGCAACCCACGAAGCACTCCAGTATTCTTGCCTGGGAAGTCCCGTGGAGAGAGGAGCCTGGCAGGTTACAGTCCAGAGGGTTCACAAAGACTCAGATGTGCTTGAGGAATAAAGCTCGTGTGAGTGAGTGACTGCAAGTTGAGCTAGTTATGCTTCTTTTCCAAGAAATATAAACTCTGATTGTTCAGACTTGGAAATTTGATATTAAAATGCTTTCTTGAGAATTTCTTAAGAAAATGAGCCCATCATTTTGAGGAAAACAAGTGATATTTGTTGCTCAAAATAAGATTTGAGTGGAAAAATGAGAGTTCTGGAAAAAAAAAAAAAAAAAACCACGACTGAGCAGCTGAGCACCAAACACTTATGGGGGTCGTTTTTTTCTCTAAGTAAGGCCTGTGCGCTGACATGAACAGAGTGTGCTTATGGCTCAAGCATGTACTCTTAAAACTTGCTCCCAGATAGAAAACACTCTGCTGCTCTGTTTGCCTAAGTGAAACACACTTTGCTGCTGCTGCTGCTAAGTCGCTTCAGTCGTGTCCGACTCTGTGCGACCCCACAGACGGCAGCCCACCAGGCTCCGCCATCCCTGGGATTCTCCAGGCAAGAGCACTGCAGTGGGTTGCCATTGCCTTCTCTGCAACTCCATCCTGCTGCTGCTGTCGCTTCAGTCGTGTCTGACTCTGTGGGACCCCAGAGACAGCAGCCCACCAGGCTCCCCTGTCCCAGGGATTCTCCAGGCAGGAACGCTGGAGTGGGTTGCCATTTCCTTCTCCAATACGTGAAAGTGAAAAGTGAAAGTGAAGTCGCCCAGTCGTGTCCGACTCTTAGCGACCCCATGGACTGCAGCCTACCAGGCTCCTCTGTCCCTGGGATTTTCCAGGCAAGGGTACTGGAGTGGGGTGTCATCGCCTTCTCCAGAAACACGCTATAGACCTGACTCAAATTTACCTTCTCTATCAAACCCTTTCCTACATGCTCTTTTTCCAATGATATGTGACGTGAATCCGTAGAGACACAGAGTCTCTTGGTGGAACAAGCATGGGATCTGAGTCTGATAACCTGGGCTAAATTCTCAGAGTTGCTGTTGATTGTACAACCTGACTCTAACCGCTTAAATCTGAGCCTAAATTTCCTCCTCTGTGAAAACCTGATAATAGGGGCTTAAGTGGGTATTTCTGACGATTATATGAGCTGGAATAGAAAAGCCTGACATAATATCTGGCACAGTATTTGCTCAATAAACTTTAATGCCACCCTACTTGAACCATGTGGTTTATATTAATGGACAGAGTTATGTGGTCCATGGTAGACTGCGTCTGAGGGCTCTGCAATTCACTTGTCTTGAGTTTGAAACCTGACTCAGCTACTTCTTTACTGTGTGGCACTGATGTGTTTACTTTATCTAGATCTCATTTTCCTGGATTTGGAATATTAAATAAGTTACTAAACACTTAGAAGAGTTTCTGGCACATAGTAAGTATTCCTGACATTGTGATACAGATTTTATTTCTTCTGGTTGTACGTAGACAGTGGCAACCAACATCAAACAGTAACGACCCCATCTGCCAACCACCAAAATAAACAAACCCAAACAAAACAAAACAACCAAACAACAACAGAAATCAACCACCACCTACTTCTGTCCTGGGGAAATTTGTTGTTCAGTCCCTCAGTCATGTCCAACTCTTTGCCATCCCGTCAACTGTAGCACGCCAGGCTTTCTTGTCCATCACCATGTGATGCTGTCCAACCATCTCAATCTCTGTCTTTCCCTTCTCCTCCAGCCTCCAGTCTTTTCCAGCATCAGGGTCTGTCCTAACGAGTCAGCTCTTCACATCAGGTGGCCAAAGTTTTGAAGTTTCAGCTTCAACATCAGTCCTTCCAGTGAATATTCAGGGTTGATTTCCTTTAGTAATGACTCATTTGATCTCCTTGCAGTCCAAGGGACTCTCAAGAGTCTTTTCTAGCACCATAGTTTGAAGGCATCACTTCTTCAGCACTCAGTTTTTTTTATTGTCCAACTCTCACATCCATACATGACTACTGGAAAAGCCATAGTTTTGATTATATGGACCTTTGTTGGCAAAGTAATGTCTTTGCTTTTTACAATGCTCTCTAGGTTGGTCATAGCTTTTTTTCCAAGGAGCAAGCGTCTTTTAATTTTATGGCTGCCATCACCATCTGCAGTGATTTTGGAGCCCCCCAAAATAAGGTCTGACACTGTTTCCACTGTTTCCCGATCTATTTCCCATGAAGTGATGGGACCGGATGCCATGATCTTCATTTTCTGAATGTTGAGCTTTAAGCCAACTTTTTCACTCTCCCCTTTCACTCTCATCAAGAGGCTTTTTAGTTCCTCTTCACTTTCTGCCATAAGAGTGGTGTCATCTGCATATCTGAGGTTATTGGTATTTCTCCCGGCAATCTTGATTCTAGCTTGTGCTTCATTTCATCCAGCATGGCATTTCACATGAGGTACTCTGCATATAAGTTAAATAAGCAGGGTGACAGTATACAGCCTTGACGTACTCCTTCCCCAATTATCAACCAGTCCATTGTTTCATATCTAAATGTTATTCTCCTGGACCACTTTGGAGCAGTTCAGACCTGGTAAGAGTTAAATGTTTTGAGTTATAATCTTGAAAATAATTAATTTGGCATGAATCATAAACCTAAATGCATAGCTAAAAATCTAAAGCTCCTAGAAGAAAATGTAGGGAAATATCTTTGTGACCTTGAGGTAGACAACAATTTTTGGAGAGACTACAAAAGCATGAAGTAATATATTGGTGTTGATCAAAATTAAAATTTTCTGCTCTTCAAAGAATATTCTTAAAATTAAAGTGTGCCCTGCAGACTGGGAGAGAATATTTTCAAGATATATATCTAAAAAAAAAATCTGTTTTCACAATATATAAAGATCTCCTACAGATCACTAATAAAAAGACAGTGAAAACTGGTTAACAGAATTGAATAGATATATCATAAAAGAAGGTACAGGCATGTGTAATAAGTTGCTTCAGTCGTGTCTCACTCTGTGTGACCCTATGGACTGTAGCCCTCCAGGCTCCTCTGTCCGTGGAGATTCTCCAGGCAAGAGTGCTGGAGTGGGTTCCCCTGCCCTCCTCCAGGGGATCTTTCCGACCCAGGGATCGAACCTGCATGTCTTATGTCTCCTGCACTGGCAGGCAGGTTCTTTACTGCTAGCCCACCTGGGAAGCCCAAAAGAAGGTACACAAATGGCCAATAGGCCTATGAAAAGATGCTCTCCATCTTTTGTAATCAGGAAAATTAAAATCACAATAACATGTCATTGTATACTCACAAAAATGATTAAAATTAAATATGCAGGTGACACCACATGTCGGTGAGAACAAGAGTACAAGATTTCTCATACAGAGCAGATAGGGAAGGAAAATGGCATGACCACCTTCGGAAAGTTGTTTGACAGTTTCTAATAAAACGAAGTATAGTCTGTCTATACTAAGACCCAGCAAGTTTCTTTATCCAAAAGAGATGAAGGTACATAGTCACAAAAATACTTGTGTAA
Source organism: Cephalophus harveyi (assembly GCA_006410635.1). NCBI lineage: Eukaryota > Metazoa > Chordata > Mammalia > Artiodactyla > Bovidae > Cephalophus > Cephalophus harveyi. The sequence goes on along the minus strand of SJYT01067240.1, from coordinate 302,321 downwards.
AAATGCATTAATAATAGCTTTATAGTAGTCTGGAAATGGGACAGGTGCCTAGCAGCAGGAGAGTGGATAAACAAAATATGGCATGTTTGTATGATAGAATGCTAATAATTGATAAAATAGAGTGAGCTACGGATAAATACAAGATATATATATGTCTCAGAAATATTATATGGAAAGAAAAGCCGTGAAAGTGTCCTAATTATGTAATTCCATTTATGTAAAGTTCAAGAAGAGGCAAAACTAATCTGCATTCAAAAGTGTAACACTGGTGAACTCTGAGTGGTGGGGACTGACAAGAAGGGACATGAAAGAGCATTCTGGGATGGTAGAAATGTGCATATTCTGATGAGAGTGTTGGTTTCATGGATCTTTGTGTTGTTAAAATTCACCCAATGATATACTTAAAATCATTTTATCCTGAGCCCAGATTATTTGTTGTATTCTTTCCCACCATCTGAATTTCTGTTCAGCAGTTGACCATCATCTAGAAAATAGAGAAAGAGTGTACTGACCAGGGTTCTTGGCCTTCCCCAATCAGTAAAAATTGACTAGAGACCAGACAAGAAATTCAGGCAAGGCATTATTGAGGCTCCTGCTGCAGCAGGGGGCGCGAGAGCACTCCCTAAGGTGGGGGCAAGCTGGTTCCTTATATGGGTTGAGGGTAGGGGTTTCCAGGGGTTTCCAGGGGTTGGGCTAGAGGCACGGCTTAGGTGTTTTGCCCACCCCTTTGATTGTGTTGAGTGCAAGAGGTGTGCACAGTACTCCCAGCAGTCTGTTTTTGCTCCCAAGCCTTCAGAAGTGTTGGTCATTGGAAAAGACCCTGGTGCTGGGAAAGATTGAAGGCAAAGGGGAAGAGGGTAGCAGAGGATGAGATGGTTGGATGACATCACTGGATGGACATGAACTTGGGCCAACTCCAAGAGATGATGAGGGACCAGGAGGCCTGGCGTGCTGCAGTCCATGGGGTGGCAAAGAGTCATACATGACTTCAGTGACTGAACAGCAGTAACACCTTCAGAAGTGAGAAGTGAGAGATGGGGTTTTTGGTCTTTCTGCCCAGAATTTACCCCAACTGGGAGTGCATACAGTTATTTTAAATCTCGTACAGTTTCTTTGTATTTTGAGGCTCTAGGAGAGGTGTGTCCAGGTGCAGGCTTTGCAGCTCTGAAGCACAGGATCTGGGGTCCCAGGTCCCAGCCTGCCTCAATAGGAATAGTTTAACAGTAAACAAAACACCTTTGATTAATTATGTGCATCTCTTAAAACCCTGTACCTTCCCCTCTAGATAAATTATTCTTTTGTGAAGCTTCTCCAGGGGGAATCTTTTACAACCGCCCTTCATTTCTGGGCCTCTGCACTTTGGCCTTCCTGTCCCTGTCTCGTCCTGGATTATCTGTTGTAGAATAGAATTGATGACCCTTTCCACTTCATTTGGACTCTTCATTCAGATTTTTGCATGCACATTACAAACTCTAATTCATTAACATCGTCATAAAATGGTAATGTCCTGTGAAAAAGGAGAGGTGATGGCACCAATTAAATTAATCTTCGTGTAGTTGCACTTCAAATCAATGTCAGTGCAAACACTTGAACCAAGAATTGATGAACCCCCCGCCCCCATTCTTCCACCAGACCGAGAGCAGCACAGTGGTTGAAACAGAGATCAACCCCCAGTTCACACTGATAGAATGTGCCACGCTGCACTTGGCACACGGGTCTGCTAAGAGCAGGGACAAGGGAAGAGGAGAAAGGGCCCTGGCCTGGACAGGGATCTGATAAGCAGTACATATGGCTATTCATCTTGAAATAGGATATCCATAAGGATATCTATTCAAAATATTCTTGCCTTCATTCATAGAATTTCAGGGCTGGGTTGCAGCTCAATCATTTTATTGTTGGCTTACTTGACACCCAGATCAGTGAAGCACAAGGTCACAGAGCTCGTTCCTTCTGAGATCTGCTGACTGCCAGCCCTGAGCCATGGCACTGCAGCCTTCGTGGATTTGAGATCACATGAGAGATTCCTCATGTGATGGAAACGAAATGATGAAATTTGAAAAAGAAAAAATGAAATTATGCCTTGGACTCTCCTACATTTTGAGTTACAGCCTTGAAGAAGCATTTAAATGCGTTGCTTCCTTTGGGCATGGGGTATTAAATCAATAATGCAAACATCTTCTTACACTGCAAGGGGTCTGATAGTAAGTGACAGTTGGGGAGTAAGCACTCTCCTTGTCCAAGACTCTTTGGGATGGTTTACATGCATGAGTTCATTTAATTGTCACGATATCCTGCTGTGTTGCTATACCATCGAGGTTACTATTGTGACCCCTCAATTTACAGTTGCAGAAGCATAGGGAAGCTAAAGACCTGCCCCTAATGCAGTTTGCAAATGAGAGAGCCAGCATGGGGGTGTCACACATCTCTGCCCTTCTTCCTGTCTGCAGGAGAGAAGAGAGGGAAGATTTTTTTCCTCTGGAAAAAGAACAAAAATCTCAGTGAAGTAAACCTGGGAGTGACCGATGAATGGGTGTGATCTCCGCTGGTATTAGATAGACAGTTGCCTCCATGCGAAGTGGTTTATTTTATTTGACTTTTCACAACTTCATGAGCAAGTGCGATTTTTTTGCATCCTTCCATTGCACATGAAAGAACCGGGTTGTGCAGTGTTAGAGGAACGTGCCTGTGGCCACACAGCTGGGAAGAGTGTGAACCCCGATAGACTGGCTCCGGAGGCTGTCCCCCCACTGGAGGACTGCAGAGATGCTGAAACAAAAGGGCATTTGTTCAGTCTGGTTCTAATAGAAGAGGTACTGAACAGAGAATGCACTATATAAAATTTTGCTGGAGGAACACTTATACTTAGCTCTTTCTGAGCTGGAAAGTCTCTGGTTTGATAGAGACTGCCTTCAATTTTATGAATCTGGCACCAAACCAGTTTTAGAAAGAACTGGATTTTCTCCAAGGTCCTCCTGGTCAGTGTGACCTGACACATTTCATGGTTTGAGTCAGTAATTCTCAAGAAAGAGCAGCATTGGGAGGGATGGCAGTGCTCTCCCAGAGGTGTCGACATATGGAAGGCAGGGGATGAGGGGACTTGCTTGTTTCAAAAATGAACCTGAGCTGGAGGACTTGATTTTGAACTTGACCTAGGACTTGCTCTTACATTTCCTCTAGCTTGGATGGAGATGTTTGCATCAGGCCAGCAGACTCAGCAATCACATTGGTACCTTATGATTAGAATTTAAAAAAACAACAACAAAAAAGGTCTTTCTCTAAAATTCTTTTGGTTTTGATTTGTGTTGAGTCACAATTTTTAAGCTATTTAATTTTTAATGCTTTGTAGGAGAGTGTGGGGATTTTGTTTCCGAGGAACACACTTTTTTTCTTTGAAGAAAGTTGATTTAAGTAGATAGAAGAGATAGAAGTAGCTGCCATATTCCTGTCCCTGGGTTGGGAAGGTTGAGAATAAGTCCTAGTGGTGGCTCTAAGGCATTTTGAAGAATGTGGATTCGACTCATCCAAAGTGAATTCTCTACATTTGTTATGCGTGCGTACATGCTTAGTCCTGTCTGACTCTTTGTGACCTCATGGACTGTAGCCTGCCACGGTCCTCGGTCCATGGGATTTTTTAAGCAAGAATACTGGAGTGGGTTTCCATTTCCTTCTCTGGGGGATCTTCCCGACCCAGGGATTGAACTTGCATCTCCTGAGTCTCCTGTATTGCAGGCAGATTCTTTACCACTGAGCCACTGGGAAAACCTTCAAAATTATGGCAAGTGTGTCTAGGGAATCTAGTCCCTCGGGAGGAGGAGGAAATGATTTCTAGGATAAAACTCAGATAAACCTTGGGCTAAAAACTCATGTTAAAAAGAAATAAGGCTTTTTTTTTTTGGACTACCAAATTTGCAGAACACCTGAGATTTGGGAGTTCTCATTCACAGAGTCCTTGTACTCTTGTAGTTACCAGAATGATTTTTGACTTGTCGAGAGGGGTGGGCTGCACTCCTCACAGGTCTGTGTCCTAATAGGCTGAGACAGAAAACTCAGCCTGGACCTCTGTGTCCCCAGGGTTAGAGATGAGTGTTTCTCTTTGTAGGGTTCTTTTTTCACTGCCAGATGGCACATGGCTTTCCTAGGTTTTAGACACCAAAGGGCTATTCTGCCATAGTTTTGTTTTAGTTTTGTCTCTTAGACTATTACCTTATAAGTAATTATCCCAAATGAATGTCTTTCATTCTCCAGTCAAGATGCAAAAATTTGTTAGGTAAGATACAAATCACCTTGCCTCCCCATTGGGGTCAGAGGTTGCCTGTTTGGAGCCTACATCTGCACCGTTTTCTGGGTTTCCTTCCTTGTATTGGTTCCCCTGCCCTAATGTCATTTCTTGAGAATGCACCAATGTGGTTGCCTAACAGGGATACGCAGAAACAGTTGGACTTTGAGTACCAGGTAGTGAAGAAAATAGAGAGGAGGATGTGATAAATAGTATTTTTTCAGAAGAGGCTAAGATTCTTTTTCTCCCCATGTTTTACTTATCAACTTTAATTAAATTAATCCACTCATTCAAAACTAGTCATGTTGTCCCTCTGTGCCTTTTCCTGTACCGATTGCTGGAGATCTCTGCATGAATGGGAAAAAAGAAGGAGGCTGCTCTTCCGTGGTGGACTGCGTCTCATTGTGGATATGGAATGGAGCATAAGAATAAGAGTCACTGAGAATAAGAGTTAGCATCTACAGAGCAATTGATACATGCCAGCTGCACTTTTAAGACTTTCTATATATTAACTTGTTTTGCTCTTCCAACCAGCCTGTAAAGACATATGCTACTATGATCTCCTTTTTGAGACGAGAAGACTGAGGGACCAGGGGCTTTGGGTATTGAGACTATCCAAGGTCACAAAGTTGGCAAGTCACAGAGGCAGGATTTGAACTTGGGCAGCCTGGCTCTGGGGTTCATGGTTTTAGCCATGATGCATTGAATAATAAGGGTTCACTACTTTGTACTGGATGATCAGGAGGTAACTCTCAAAAGGAAGGTCATTAAAGCTGAAACTGAAATGATGAGAGTCTTGTGGGTGAAGTGAGTGTGCGTGTGTGTGTATACTTTTTATGTGATTAGTGTGTGTATGCTTTTTATGTGATTAGTGTGTGTGTGATTTCATGTGATTAGTGTGATCTCTTCAAGAAAATTAGAGATACCAATGGAACATTTCATGCAAAGATGGGCTCAATAAAGGACGGAAATGGTATGGACCTAACAGAAGCAGAAGATATTAAGAAGAGGTGGCAAGAATACACAGAAGAACTGTACAAAAAAGAGCTTCACGACTAAGATAATCACGATGGTGTGATCACTTACCCAGAGCCAGACATCCTGGAATGCAAAGTCAAGTGGGCCTTAGGAAGCATCACTACGAACAAAGCTAGTGGAGGTGATGGAATTCCAGTTGAGCTGTTTCAAATCCTGAAAGATGATGCTGTGAAAGTGCTGCACTTAATATGCCAGCAAATTTGGAAAACTTAGCAGTGGCCACAGGACTAGAAAAGGTGTTTTCATTCCAATCCCAGTAAAAGGCAATGCCAAAGAATGCTCAAACTACCACACAATTGCACTCATCTCACATGCTAGTAAAGTGATAGTTAAAATTCTCCAAGCCATGCTTCTGCAATATGTGAACCATGAACTTTCCAGATATTCAAGCTGGTTTTAGAAAAGGCAGAGGAACCAGAGATATATACACTGGATCGTCAAAAAAGCAAGAGAGTTCCAGAAAAACATCTTATTTCTGTTTTATTGACTATGCCAAAGTCTTTGACTGTGTGGATCACAATAAACTGTGGAAAATTCCTCAAGTGATGGGAATACCAGATCACCTGACCTGCCTCTTAAGAAACTTGTATGCAGATCAGGAAGCAACAGTTAGAACTGGACATGGAACAACAGACTGGTTCCAAATAGGAAAAAGAGTACATCAAGGCTGTATATTGTCATACTGCTTATTTAACATATGCAGAGTACATCATGAGAAACACTGGGCTAGAGGAAGCACAAGCTGGAATCAAGATTGCCGGGAGAAATATCAATAACCTCAGATATGTAGATGATACCACCCTTATGGCAGAAAGGGAAGAAGAACTAAAGAGCCTCTTGATGAAGGTGAAGGAGGAGAGTAAAAAAGTTAGCTTAAGGCTCAACATTCAGAAAACGGAGATCATGGCATCCGATCCCATCCCTTCATGGGAAATAGATGGGGAAACAGTGGAAACGGTGACTGACTTTATTTTTTGAGGCTCCAAAATCACTGCAGATGGTGACTGCAGCCATGAAATTAAAAGATGCTTACTCCTTGGAAGGAAAGTTATGACCAACCTAGATAGCATATTCAAAAGCAGAGACATTACTTTGCCAACAAAGGTCCATCTAGTCAAGGCTATGGTTTTTCCAGTGGTCATGTATGGATGTGAGAGTTGGACTATAAAGAAAACTGAGCACCGAAGAACTGATGCTTTTGAACTGTGGTGTTGGAGAAGACTCTTGAGAGTCCCTTGGACTGCAAGGAGATCCAACCAGTCCATCCTAAAGGAGATTGTTCCTGAGTGTTCACTGGAAGGACTGATGTTGAAGCTGCAACTCCAATACTTTGGGCACCTGATGCAAAGAGCTGACTCATTGGAAAAGACTCTGATGCTGGGAAAGATTGAGAGCAGGAGGAGAAGGGGACGACAGAGGATGAGATGGTTGATGGCATCACCGACTTGATGGCCATGAGTTAGAGTAAACTCTGGGAGTTGGTGATGGACGGGGAGGCCTGGCGTGCTGCGGTTCATGGGGTTGCAAAGAGTCGGACACGACTGAGTGATTGAACTGAACTGAACTGAATGTGTGTGTGTTGTGCTTGGAGTAAAGCAGGAACCTAACAGTGTTCCTAGTGGGGAAAGCAGGATGCCTGAGGGTCCTGAGGAGAAAAAGGTTGGGAACAAGAAGAGAGATATGGAGCTTGGACAGTTCAAAGGGAGAGTCCTGTAGGCTGAAAGCTTATGGTAGAACTGGGGATACGTGTGAGATTGGGATGGTGGGGCAGTATCAGAACTGCAGGGTCTTACGTGCCAAGTTTGGAGTGTAGAGTCACTGGAATATTTTAAAGAAGTTACCTAATTCAGTTGATTAAAAAAAAAAAAATCACTCTTGCTATCAGAATGTCAAGGTCCATGGCTCTTGCAATCGTCCAGATAAGAGATGAAGGAGGCATGGCTTTGGATGAAGAGCAAAGCTTTGTGTGTGCTCTGTGGGTACAGAGTTTCCTTGATGGCCATGCCCAACTTAATTGCACTTAGAGCTTCCCTTCCCCTATGAGAGGATTTCTGACTTAAACAGAAGCTTTTTGCACCAGTGGTCCCTATCTGTGGCTTCCCGCTCTGCAATGAGCCCTGCTTCAGTAGGCTTTCTGGTCAGAATATCCCACTGGAAATGCTGAGACTCACGAGGTCTGGACTGAGTCTAGGAAGGATGAGCTGGAGATTCTGGGTGTGAAGCATGGAAAGTTTTGTCTGAGCACTTGGAAGGAGGGCCAGTGCTACTTACACATTTTCTTTTGGACACCCTGAAACTTTGTATTAATGGTGTCTTCTGCTTAATTGCCTTATCCATGGATATTTGATTGCAGCTGTCTGGGATGGTACGAAAACAAGAGTGGGCCCTTTTTGAAGGAGTCTCCCATCTGCTGAAGGCTATTGAAGTAGAGGACAAAATACAGTAGTTGCTGGAAATGTAAACAGATGTTATTTTGATTGCATTCCGTGAGCTGCGGGGTTCCGTTGAAGTAGATGTTTTATGTAAATACAGCGGTGGCTCACGAGCTGCGGTGTCCAGCAGTCCTCCAGATGTACCGTGTTGCTCTGGCCTGTGGAATTCCATGACCCTAGCCACCACCGTGACTGACTTCTCCAACCCCTTCTGTTTCTGGTCCTTCAGGACACAGAGAGGAAGCTGAGGTGTTAAGTGCCCCTGCATTTTCATTTCACCAAAACAGAACTTTGTGATCCTTTCCCCTTCTTATGCATAAGAAGACTACTTTTTTATAGGATTCCAAGACAGGTAGACTGTGATAACTCCATTAAAATAATAGTTGTTATTCTTTGAGCACCTCCTGTTTGCCAGGATTGAGCCGATTGCTACATTCATTGCCTTATTTAGTCCTCAGTCCTCAAAGCTTTAAAGGAAGGTGATACTGTTCCTACTGTACAAATTAAAAAAAAGCTAAACCAACTTGCTAGCGATTGAAGCAAGTGATGTAGTTTCCTCATTGTACCCTGCAGAAGTCTAGCCATGTGGTGGGGGATTGGGCTAAGATCTGACTAACACGTTTTAAGGGAAACATTGGCAAAAAATGGTCAAGGGAAAACATCCAAGAGGATTTAATCAAATCTATATACATTTCTCACAGACAATATAACAGGCCTGAAAAATCACATTAAGGGGAGCTTGAACAGTATTTTGATGTTAACATTCTTGCTTCTGTGCAGTGAAGTGAAGTGAAGTGGCTCAGTCGTGTCTGACTCTTTGCGACCCCATGGACTGTAGCCTACCAGGATCCTCTGTCCATGGGATTTCCCAGGCAAGAGTACTGGAGTGTATTGCCATTTCCTTCTCCAGGGGATCTTCCCGACCCAAGGATTGAACCCAGGTCTCCCTCATTGTAGACAGATGCTTTACTGTCTGAGCCACCAGGGAAGTCTTACTTCTGTAGGAGGGGAAAAAAAACAAAGATGCTATGGGAATTGATGGAAGAACCATCATACCTAGCCCAGGAAATGAACGGTGTCCTGGGTAAACAGATTTTAGTGAGTGAGAAGTAGGCTGGCATTGGGTGCACTTGTATGAGAGGTCAGAGAAGGCAAACTTGGGGGCCTCAGGCCATCTAGGCTGACTGGAGCACAGTGCCCCAGGGGGTGCAGAGATACACAGCTACAGAGCTGAGCAGAGAGTGGATCCTGACGGGTCCTGCATCTTATCTAAGGGCTCTGTAGAAATGAAGCATTTAGAACAGAGGTGTAGTATGAGTTCATTTGACTTCATTGTAGGAGAAAGTGTAAATTTATGGAGAGAAGTTGGAGGGTTTTTTTTTTTTTTTTTGCAGTAACCCAGGTGAGAAATGATGGTGGTCCTAAGTTAATGTCATGACAGTGGCAATAGATAAAACAGCACAGGTATAAAAGATTTTAATCAGGCAGACACCTGGAACAAGGGTCTAGGGGCACCCGTGCTAACAGTTTAAAAAGTATTGGGAGGGCTGTCGCGTGGAAGATGGAGATTATTCTGTTTATTTACAGAGGGCATAGTAAGGATTCATGGGAGAAATATATTTTAACTTCAATACGATAGAGTGGTCCAAAAGTTGAAAGCCTTTGTTTATCATCCATCATTGAATATGTCTAAGCATTTTAATTTGAGACATATTTTTAAATGCTTTATACATGCTATAGATTGAGTAACAATGCACAAGACACTGAGCCCACCCTTAGGGAGATTGAGATCCTGAGATGACTAACAGCGAATTAAAGTCATTGAAATACATATTATTGATGTGAACAAAGAACTATGGAAATTCATTCTGTCCAGGGTCGAGTGGAGGTATTAGCCAAAATGATGGGAACTGGCAGAGGAGTTGATTAGAGGGAAAGTTTTTATGGTACCTGAAGGACAGCTGCATGGAATTGTCCAGGAAACATTTGGAAATATGAATCTAGAGCTTAGAAAATAGTCAGGGATGGGGGAATGTATTGCAGAGTTTTCAGGACAAGCAAGGATCATCAAAGCAAAAGTCCTCAAAAGATAGGCAGATACTGTAAATAAGGGAAGCAGACAAGGCATAAGACAGTAAGGAGTGGTGCGGGCTGTGGCAAATCAGAAAGTAAATGCCGTTCCCAAAAGGCGCTGACGCTTCTCAGCTCTAATGAAATGTTACAACGTAGGAAGTTTAGCCTGTATTGCCAGTATGGAGATGCTTTCTAAATGAAGACAGGCATCTGAATATTGGTTACTGTTTCAGGTATTTTTCCCATGTAGTCTACATTTGATTCAATTATGTTCCAAAGACTATCAGATTTTGCCTTATATGTTTTAAGGTGATTGTTAAACTATGAATACAGATCTTCACATAGGAGTTGAGCACTGGTCTATATACACTGATAATCCTTCTCAGATGAATAAATCAGATCTTCCTTGCTATACAGCCTTTCTCTCTTCTATGCCTGAGGATTCATGCTCCCGTGGTGATGTCTAAGGAGGTGAAGCAGTACATTATCAAACAAGGTGCAAGAGACAATAAGAGAGAAGAACGTAATATTAACTAGAGCCCAGTGAAGATTTGGCTGTTTACAAAGAACAGTCACGTATATAAGGTGATGACTGTGGCTGTGTTTTCAGGCCTCAGGAAACATTGCTTTTCTTGCCACTGTACTTGTGTTGCAATTGATGTGAGTTTAATACCTCAGATGTGCCACTTGGTGTCCTCGCACCCAAGATGGGACTGAAAACAAAATGGTTTAAGAGTCATTGAAAGAGGACAGGGATCAAAGATGGTATCCTAAATAACAACATTAGGGATGAGTGAGGAGGATGACCAGCAAAAGGTAAATTTTAGGATGAGCCGAGAGGAGTGTCATCAAAACCAAGAGGGGAGAGAGCTTTAAGAAGAAAGGTCCATTTTGACACATTATGCAAATGAAACTTGGCGAGGCCATTGGTTCTAAAAGGTAGAGGCTTCTGATGACCTCGGAGTAGGCAGAAGAGCTGTCAAGATTCTGGGTTGCTGTGCCCTGGGCCGTGAGTGAGATCCCTGCACAGAGCAAACGCAGACTGCTCCTTCAGTCAGTTTGGCAACACAGGGGAGGAGAGAAGCAGTCGTGTTCCAAGGATGAAGCAAGGTTAGAGAGAGGTTGTACTTTTTTTTTTTTTTTAATGGAGTAGAATTGATAATATATTGAGATGAGGAGAGTGATTATTGATGAAGCAAGGTATGGAATGAGGCATAAAATGGAAAGATCAGAATCGGAGCAACTGAGAATTGTCCTCCTTTCAGAAAGGTAAAAATATGAATTTGTGGAGGTAGCAGAGAGGAAAATTGAGGGAGCTGATGCCTGATGACTCCACATTTCCTCTGAAATAGAATATGAGGGAAAGGGTTTGTAGAGAGATACGGGCTGCAAAAGAAAAAAAAAAAAAACACACACACACAACAACACACATTTAGAACAGCAGCTGTAGGGAATTTAACAGGGGTAAATAAAAGGATTGTTAAGGTTCAAATCAAGGCTGGAAGCCATTAAGTAGTAATGATCAGCACAGCTGTGAACGTTTCTCCAGCAGAACCCAGGAAGTGAAGAAAGGAGGCATTAATTTGTTCCAGCATTGGAGGATGACCAGCAGGATTCAGCAGAAGATCAGAGGGTCAAAAGGGTGATAAGCGGGTGGACAGGTAGATAAATGGCCAATGCAAGACAGGCTGTGGGGGAAGTAAGAGGAGTCAGGTGAAAATGCATTTGCTGAGAGAAGAGAGAGAGGTCCTGGGATGACTGTTTTGCTGTGGATATTGGAATGAGCGACTCCAGCGCTAGGTGAGACTTGGATCTGAGTGACCGCTGAGGTTCCTTCTTATTCCAAGATTCTTTTATTATTCACTTCAGTTGAGTCACTCAGTCGTGTCTGACTCTTTGCGACCCCATGGACTGCAGCACGCCAGGCCTCCCTGTCCATCACCAACTCCCTGAGTTTACTCAAACCCATGTCCATTGAGTCAGTGATGCCATCCAACCATCTCATCCTCTGTCGTCCCCTTCTCCTCCTGCCTTCAGTCTTTCCCAGCTTCAGGGTCTTTTCCAGTGAGTCAGCTCTTTGCATCAGGAGGCCAGAGTATTGGAGTTTCAGCTTCAGCATCTATGTTTTATTCTCTTACTCTAGAAACCGCAGCCAGTTCCTGGGCTGTTGTCGTCATTGTCATAGTATGTACAGAAAAGTCCTGGAAACACTAACGTCCTGGGTTTACCTCTCTGGAATGGCCTCAAGAAAAGTCACAAAGTAGATGAAATTTCTCATTTGTACTCCTCTCCTTTGATAATTTCATCTTCCATTCCTTCATCATATCCCTAGTGGATCAGGCCAATGAGGGCATTGTTCTGTGACAGGAAAGCTGTCCTTAGGTCCTGCACAAGTCAAAACCTCTTGGTTTACACTTGTTCTCCTTCTGTGTGGATCCATACCTGGTCTCTAGTTACTCATTTTCATTTCAGTGCAGTTACAAGGAACTTTAGTCTCAAGTTAGCTTTTCGGTCCTTCTGACCCAAGTCACAAGGCAGGCTTCCTTTTGTTTTATTCTTGTTAATCCTTATAACTTCTACTGGATGGTAGGTAATGGGAAGAGAAGGGGGGAATTAAAAGAATGGAGCGATTAGCCTAGTGGACTTGAACAGACAGGGAGGTTCAATACCAGGTGCTTTCCTGCTCCAAATCCTACATCTTGACTTGGACGGCTCTTCTGTGTACTTCCCAATTTCTGTACAAGTGCCAGGACACCGACTTCGCTTGCCCCTGGCACTGGCTTTCAGTTTTAGGAAACGCAGAGGTCACACATGGGCTATTTCTTCAATGACCCTGCAGATTTTACCCTGAGGACCAGCTCCCTTGCTGTGGAGACAGCTGAAAGCACTAAGCAACAGATTTGAAATATGCCCAGGCTCTATGGAACCAGCGGGTTTGAATGCTTGCCAGGGCTTTAGTGCCTCCTGGTGTACTTCTGAGGTTGATCAAAGTCCCACACAAGTTCTGCTGGAGGAGAGAATCTTTAGGGGGATCTCAAGAGCAAAAATAGCCTTGAAACGGAAGCAAGAAATTCAAACAGCACGAACTGTCTGTAGGAACTTTGATTGCATGGCATTTAAGCTTCTTCCTCTGAGCTATCTCTACCTGAACAGTTCTTGAGGATAAATGTTGTGTCTTCTTCGTCTCCAGCTCCGGCTTAGTACAAACAGTGCCCTGTGTTATATGCTCATTCAGTCTGTGTGTAAATCAGCCACATGTCAGGATGACAACTGCCCATCCCCATCTCTATTCCAGCGGTTTGTGAATGGTAAAGGGACTTCTTTCACTTTGTACCTGTAGCCAAAAACGTTAGGTTCTTTCCAACATCAAATGCTAGGGAAATCCTACCCCCAAAAGGAGCCCCACTGCTGTGAAGGAAAGGTTTTGGTTTTGAGAATCTGAGAAACCCAATTCTGAATTCTCACTCAACAGCATGTTCATTTTGTGAGGCTAATTTCCTTAATCCTCTCTCTCCCTCAGTTTCCTATAGGATTATGAGATCTCGCTCTTAGATTTGTACTAGGGTGAAATTTCCTCTTTTTTCTTCCCCTCTGACTTCCCCTGTACCTTATGCATATCTCTACGGGTATGCTGTGTTATAGCTTCATATAGGAGAGGCTATGACTCTTCTACTCGGTGATGGGCAGAGACCACGCTGCCCCCTCTCACAGAGGACCGGGAGGAGAGTCTGAGCTTGCTGTCCGTCAGTGATTACCTGCGATACTGCGTGACGTGCTCTGGACCTTTTGGTGTCTCTATGCCAGTGTCCCCCATAGGGTCATGATAATTTGCGATAGACAGTCAAACATCGATCCGACAGCCTGCACGTACAGCTGCACTCTCTTTTGTTCAGAAACCAGAAAATTAGAAGTGGTCTCCAACCAAGAGGCACTCTTTAATTTATTTACTCAATAAAAACCCATTACTCATCTCCTTTGTGCTAAGCTCTGGGGACACCACAGTGCATAAAGAGAGACACTGTCTTTGTTCATGCAGGGCATGTATCATCAAGGGAGAGATGCACATTAATCAAATACCCTCACAAGCAGAGGTACAGTTGCAGCAGTGATGAAGACCCCACAGTGATAGACCTTTATGCTGCTTAATTTAGAGATGCGACAGAATCAAGACGGTCAGGAGGCAATTGTCTGAGGAAGTGGCCGTCGACAGTGATTAGAAGGATGGGAAGAGTTGACCAGGAGAGAGAGGAAAGAGCCTCACAGCCATAAGGAACAGGGTGTGCAAAGCACTCAATAGTGTGAGGAAGTGTGATGAGGTTGTGAGATGAAGCCGGCATGGCTGGAGTCCAGGGAGAAAGGTTCAAGGTAAGACTTGAACGGAGGACCCTGCTCAGGAGTTTGGTTCTTGCTCGAGCTGCAGTGGACCGCTGTGCAGAGGTGAGGTCATCTGAAGAAGGATCGGGCACCTGCAAGTGGGCCCAGTCTGCTCTCTCGAGGACATCCACCCTCCATGGCGAGATCTGTGTCATCAAGAATTAGCCCTTTTTTTTCTCTTGGCTAACCACACTGGGTTATACATGAGTTGTGCGTGTCCTTGTCTCAACTCACCCTGTCGCCTTAAGAGAAGGATGACCCGTGCCCTCCCCATCCCATTTCGCCTCCCTGCCACTGTGGACTTGCACAGCCAGCCTGGTGCCAGAGTGGGCCGAAGAGTAATAGCTGTTGTTTCAGTTTACTCGGGCTAATCTATCACACCTCACCCAGAGACCCCAGCTCTGCTCGCCCAACATTCTCTGTCCTGAGGTGAAACACACAAGCAAATAAACAAGTAGGGAGCTGTTTGGAAATCCTCTTTGTCACCACTGAAGCATGCTCATTTATTTAGCAAAATGCCCATAATTTTTAAATTGCTTGATTTAGCCACTGGCTACTTGGTATCTTCAAGGGGTCCCATCAGCAACAGTGCTTCCTTCCCCATTACCTGGAAAAACCAGGCAGGCTTTTGATCGCTGGAATTAATTCCCTGCGAGGATTTTCATTGCTTGGAGCAGCAAGCCGCTGGTTCCTACAGGGGCCAGGCTGAAGTCTCCTGCCAGTTCCCTATCCATGCTTGTCCCTCCCTCCACACCTACACCCTTTCTTTCTTTCATTATGCTCAATGGGTTCAATTCAATGGGAAATTGCAATTAAAACGTTTACAAAGCTCCAGTTTTCTCTGTGACTGCCCTTAAGAAGGCTAAACGTCCACAATTCACTCTTTTTTTTTTTTTTTTTCCCCCAAATAAAGCACAAAGTTTCCAGGAATGTCTTTCTTACTGACACAGGCCCCCTGAAGGGTATTGATACATTTGAAAACAGCTCCACAATGAATTATAAAACTGGGGGCAAAGGGGGAGGAGAAGTTTTGGTCTTCAGGCCTGGGGGAGAAAATGAAATAAGGAGTAACTGTTTCAGGGCCCAACACCTTCGTCTGGTGGCCCTGCAGATCAGCTCACAGTGGTTTGCAGCTTTTCTATCTTCCTTTCTTTCCATTAATTATTTATACCTCTGGTACCAAGAGAGGGGTCTTGTTTTCCTTTTAGGTGTAATTAGAGTAATCAAAGGTTTTGTAATGCTCTTCTGTTTTATTTCTCTGTTTCTATTCATCTCTTTTCCTGTGCAAGAGAAAAATATAAAACACAAAACAAAACCAAAAAAAAAAACCCGTTTTGTGAATTCTTGCAGAGAAAATTGGTTTTACCATAATAGCAATTGGCAGCAATAATTCTGAGGTGAACAACCTGAAATTACTCCCTTAAAGGCAATAATTTGTATAGTGTGTATAATGAGAAAAGAGGGGAGGACTTGGTGACAGTTTAGGTGAATTTTAACACAGCTTTATCTTTTTATTTTGTGATAAGTGAGGAAGCAAACTGTTGGCATATTCAACGAAGGGTGTGTATTTGCATTTGATTTTGTTTCTGTTGAATAGATTCTGGTTTGAATGTCAAATTAAACTCCCAGCTTCCAAACACTGAATTCTTTTGTTGAGAAATTTACACATTCTTGAAAGGAGAGGAGTCCAAATGTAGTTATCCTTTAAAGGTAAGGAGGTTAGGCAAACAATGAATTGACAATTTTTCTACCTTTTATATTAACAAAACTTACTTTCTGCAGTCCACGGTAGGGAATCTTGTTTGAAGGAGATTTTGCCACATCATCACAAGCATTTCCAAGGTGACGAAGAGATGTGTCGCCAACAAGGCTGTGCCATCTTTGAATACAAAGTGATGGGAAGAGAAAAAGTCAAGAGCAAGAACCTGTTTTAGGGTTTTCCAACCTATTATATTTGTGTTTGCTCAAAATAGAGGGACTCCTAAAATATTACCATTAAAGAGTCAAATGAAGCAGTTCAACATTTCTTTAAAAAATGAGTAAATGGATAAGGAATAGTATTACTGAATTTTTTTCACTTAAATCCACTCTTCAAAATATGTACTTTCCTTTTATTTACCTTGGCCAGTATATTTATATTTCCTTGTTTTTGTGAATTGAATATATGCAGAAAAGCCTGTGTTTGTGAAGATGTATACATGACTCTGTAAATATTCTGATTATTTATGTAAAACTAGAGGAAGACAGGGAGAAGGCAATGGTACCCCACTCCAGTACGCTTGCCTGGAAAATCCCATGGACGGAGACGCCTGGAAGGCTGCAGTCCATGGGGTCGCTGAGGGTCGAACACGACTGAGCAACTTAACTTTCACTTTTCACTTTCATGCATTGGAGAAGGAAATGGCAACCCACTCCAGTGTTCTTGCCTGGAGAATCCCAGGGACGGGGGAGCCTGGTGGGCTGCCGTCTATGGGGTCACACAGAGTTGGACATGACTGAAGTGTCTTAGCAGCGGCAGTAGCAGGGGAAGACAAGATGAATTCCTAAAGAATTAAAAAGCAGCTTGTTAGTGTTTATATAGGCTTACTAGGCATCTTAAGTGACTTAATCTCTCATGATCCTTGGTGATTTTCATCTGGGAGAGAACTCCCAGGTAAAATGTGGACATAATGGTATGGCTGTGAATTCAATCCAGGGTTTCTCTTTTCTACACGACAGTTTCTTTCAAAGCAGCACCACGATGCCATCCAGGAAGTAAAAGTAAATTCTTTATAAAAACCAGGTTTAAAAGGGCGCCACGTTTCAAATTCCTCAAGGTGTTCCTCGGTCTTCAGCTGGCTTCCTAATGTTGAAAGGTAAATTGAGGCATATTAAAGTTCTTAAGAGTGTTTCTGAGCACGAATCAACTCAAATTGGGTAGCATTCAATCTCGTGGATCCAAAAGAGATCCGAGGATCTGTACAAAATGAAAGACTAATAGGCACAAGGGAGCAAGAATTAGAAAGTTATTCTAGACGAAAAAGCAGGTTGGTTATTACAGAGTTACTTTCCTTTAGGGGTTGCAGGGTCTATCAGGCAGTTCAGTTCAGTTCAGTCACTCAGTTATGTCCAACTCTTTGCGACCCCATGGACTGCAGCACGCCAGGCCTCCCTGTCCATCACCAACTCCTGGAGTTTACTCAAACTCATGTCCATCGTAACTAATGCTGATCTGGTGATTCCTGATTGACTGTTTCAAGACTCCATCGCTGGGAGAACTGAAACTATAATTAATGTTAAGTCTCTGGTTATAAGGGGCTTAGCATGAGTGACTTCCTTTGGGGTCTATTTTCTTTTTTAAATACACCAAACATTTTTCCTTCCTTTATCTTCAAGGACTGGGCTTACTATTCCAGTTTAAAAAAAAATGAAAAAGAAAATCACTAAAGTACAAACAGGGTGGTAGTTTTTATATGCATTAATACATTCCCGTTATCCAGAATCAAGCAGTATTAACAGTGTGTCAGCCTTTCCTCGGCCTTTCATAAATTATAAAAACAGCATATAGATATATTTTTCTTCTCTTAAAAACATATGAAGTTAAACTCTCCTCATGTACTTTGCCCTCAACTAGATCCTCTCCTCCCAGATCTCTCAGAGAAATCACTCTTTTGAGTTTGGTGTATATGTTGGTCAAGGTTCTCGAGAGAAACAGAACAAACAGGAGATATGTCTTTACGTATCTATATATCTGTAACTTGGAATTTATTATAAGACATTATCTTGTGTGATTATGGAGTCTGAGAAGCCTCAAGATCTAGAATCTGAAGTCCTGAGAACCAGCAAAGCCGAAGGTGTACGTTCCAGTCTGGGTCTGAAGGCAGGAAGAGATCGCTGGCCCTCGCTCAAGCCTGTCGTGTGCTTTCATGCATGCTAGGTCGCTTCAGCCGTGTCCAGCTCTTGGTGAACTTGTGGACTGTAGCCCTCCAGGGTCCTCTGTCCAAGGGAATCTCCGGGCAAGAATACTGAAGTGAGCTGCTATGCCCTCCTCCAGGGAATCTTCTCAACACAGGGATCGAACCTAAATCTCTTGTCTCCTCCATTGGTAGGTGGATTCTTTACCACTAGCACCCCGGAGAAGCTCCCAAGACTGTCAGGTAGAGATAGTAAATTCTTTCTTGCTCAGGCTCTTGTTCCATTTAGGCCCTCACCTGACTGGAGAAGGCCCACTGTCATTGGGGAGGGCGACCTGCTTTATTCAGTCTACCAATTCAAATGTTCTTTTCATGTAGAAGCATCCTCACAGACACACCCAGAATACTGTTCAAACAAATAATGAGATACTCATAACCCAATCAAGTTGAACATACAATTAACTATCTCAGTGTGGTTACTTGTGATTTTTAAAATATGCACTTCTGTGCACATATACATATCTAGAGAAAACTCAGCATATGATATTTTATATAAATATAAAATTTTTATATTTAAAAGTTTTATATAAATATAAAACTCAGCATATTATATTTATAACTATGATAGTTATCATAAGAACTACCATTTTTATGATAGTTTATTCAGTTTGCTTACACAGTAATGTTTGCCTTCTTCTGCATCATGCTTCTTTCTTTCAACTTTGTATTTTTGATGGCTAAGTTCCTGATAGGGTTGATGTTCTGCCAATGCATGTCAGCAGTTGATGTAATTCCTGAGAGATGGATAAGATTGTGCCAGGTCAGGAAAGGAATGGGGCACAAAGAACAATGTTATATGCATGGCTACTGAGTTTTGTAAGGACATGGGATAGACTGTGGAAAGTCAAAGTTGCTAGAACTTGAGGGGTAGGGTCTCACAGAAATTAAGTAGTGCAGATATAGAGACCCAGAGACCAGAGAATTTGAATTTTTACTAAGAGCCAAGGGATGTTATAAGTGGATTGTTGTCGTTTTCTCTTGCTCCTTGGAAGGAAAGTTATGACCAACCTAGATAGCATGTTAAAAAGCAGAGACATTACTTTTGCCACCAAAGTCCGTCTAGTCAAAGCTATGGTTTTTCCAGGAGTCATGGATGGATGTGAGAGTTGGACTATAAAGAAAGCTGAGCACTGAAGAATTGATGCTTTTGAAATGTGGTGTTGGAGAAGACTGTTGAGTGTCCCTTGGATGGTAAGCAGATCCAGCCAGTCCATCCAAAAGGAAATCAGTCTTGAATATTCATTGGAAGGACTGATGCTGAAGCTGAACTCCAATACTTTGTCCACCTGATGCGAAGAAGAACTGACTCATTGGAAAAGACTCTAATGCTGGGAAAGATTGAAGGCAGGAGGAGAAGAGGATGACAGAGGACGAGATGGTTGGATGGCATCACTGACTCAATGGACATGAGTTTGAGCAAGCTCTGGAAGCTGGTGACGGCCAGGGAAGCCTGGTGTACTGCAGTCCTTGGGGTCACAAAGAGTCGGACATGACTGAGTGACTGAACTGAACTGTTTTCAGTTGCTAAGTCTCGTCCAACTCTTTGTGACCCCATGGACTGCAGCACGCCAGGCTCCTCTGTTACTCACTATCTCCTGGAATTTGCTCAAATTCATGTCCATTGAGTCAGTGATGCTGTTCTAAGCACAGATAAGGTCATGTCCTTAGGTACTGGGGCTTAGGAACTCAACATATGAATTTTGGAGAGGCACAGTTCAATCAGTAGCATGGAGTGACAAAAATATTTCTTGCAGAAGATAATTCTAGCTCTGTTCAAAGTAGACTGAAATATAGAGAAATGATGGTGGAAGAACAGACATGAGGCTGTGAACTTATTGAAGCATCGAAAGCCACTCAGATACAGTCCAGCCCCTCTCGAAGTCCTTATCCTCTCTGGGCACCATATTTTTCTTTAAAAAACCCAAAGGGAAACAGAGACTTGGAAAAACTATCTATAGATTCCTCAGAGTGATGTGTGATTTCTCATCTACTGCTGGTTCTTTTCTTTTACTTTCTAAAGCAGGTTTCTCATTGTTCAAGGCACACATATTTTAGAATGTCCATTTAAT
Source organism: Cephalophus harveyi (assembly GCA_006410635.1). Lineage (NCBI taxonomy): Eukaryota > Metazoa > Chordata > Mammalia > Artiodactyla > Bovidae > Cephalophus > Cephalophus harveyi. The sequence goes on along the minus strand of SJYT01067240.1, from coordinate 282,106 downwards.
TTAATCACACAGGAAATGATTTTGTCATAAAGATACTTTAACTATATACCTGTTGGACAAAACAGTTTATAACTGCTACAATTTCTGAGTTTAATGTCTTCCTGAAAAAAAAATTGAGAAGAAAAAAATGAAACTCGACATTGATGACATTTGGTCGTAGTCACATGCTGAGTCAGAGACAGTACTGCTTTCTAAGTTGCTTAGTCTCAATTATGTCTGCTACCTTATATTTATGTCTTAATAAAATGTGCATGTGTAGCCTAGCTGTTATGGGGACAGTGGGGAGCATAAATTTGATTTTTGTTGACTTCTTCACATTTAAAGTCTCTACTTCTTGGTGGAATTAACATAGTAATTTAGCATTTAATTTCCTGGGGGGACCAGATGTTTTATTCTGTGTGTTTGTTTTATTTGTGTTATAGCTGTTGGGTCGTTTAAAATGAAATGACAAAGAAGAAAGAATGGTGCATACCAATAAATATGTAGTTTAATAATATTCAGAACACATATGCACAGTGAGAGTATATCCAAATACACATACTCCAGTGAAGAATTATTTAGCGTTGCCTATTTTTCAGCTGGATTCTCAGTTATGCTATTCAAGTTGATGGGAGATTCCAGAAAAAGGGCTGGGAAGAAGACACAGGAGGGACAACTTTATGGGGTGTAGGTTCTTAAAGCCTTTAAACTAATTGATTAGCATGTTAATAATAGCGGGAGAGTTACTGTGTTATATTCTAAGGACTCTGACATGGCATAATTTTCTGTTTTGTGGTTCCCACCAATAAAGGGAGAATGAATAGACCAAACTGAATGTATTTCTTAAATTGAAAGTGTTAGTTGCTCAATCGTGTCCTACTCTTTGAGACTCAAGGACTGTAGCCCACCAGGCTCCTCTGTGCATGGAATTCTTCAGGCAGGAGGCTGAAGTAGGTAGCCATTCCCTTCTCCAGGGGATCTCCCCAACCCAGGGATTGAACCTGGGTCTTCCACATTACAGGCAGATTCTTTACCATCTGAGCCCACCAGGGAAGCCAAGCATAGATCAAATTTTCCTCCAGGGCACAGAACTCCTTTTACTGGGGCTGTTGGCTAAACATGAAAGTGTTAAGACTGTGAGAAGAAATGGTATCACGAAAACACAAGAGGACAATGTAGGAGAAGGATGGGAAATCCACGTAGTTAACTCTCCTCTATCACTGCTTTGATTATGTCTTCTTCATCTCTCTTCTCTCTCTCTGTCTTCTCCCTTTGCCCAAATTAGTTTAGCTCTGTAAGCCCACAGTTAGTTAGTTGTATGGTGAAGACAGTCATTAATTAATTCCGTAACTATTGGCTGAGCTGAACAAGATGGACAGAATTCCCTGTCTTTGTGGAATTTTCTCTTTGGGTGAAGGTTAGGAGTGGCTAGCAAGATAAATAAGTTACATGACGTATTTGTTGCTTCTGTCTAGTCGCTAAGTCATGTCCGACTCTTCGTGACCTCATGCACTACAGCATGTGGCTCCTCTGTCCTTTACCATCTCCCAGAAATCACTCAAATCCATGTCCATTGAGTCTGTGATACTCTCTATCCATCTCATCCTGCCACCCCCTTCTCCTCTTGCCTTCCATCTTCCCTAGCATCAGAATCTTTTCCAGTGAGTCAGTTCTTTGCATCAGGTGGCCAAAGTATTGGAGTTTCAGCTTTAGTAGCAGTCCTTCCAATGGTCACCCAGGACTGATCTCCTTTAGAATGGACTGGTTTGATCTCCTTGCAGTCCAAGGGACTCTCAGGAATCTTCTCCAACACCACAGTTCAAAAGCATCAATTCTTCTCTGCTCAGCCTTCTTTATAGTCCAACTCTCATATCCATACATAATTTTGACTAGACAGACTGTTGACTATTAGATGACTATGACGTATCACTTATTACATGGTGTTAAATTCTACAGAGAGAAATAAAACAGGGAAAAGGGATAGAGTCTGACAAGTTAAAACTTTACAAAGAATGGTCAGAGAAGAGACTGCTTTTCTGATAAATTATAAAGTTGTGACTCTGTTACTTTTTAGTGTTTATCCTGTGGGAATTGAATCTTCCAGGAACTTTCTGTGAAAGTGACATTTGAGTACTGGTATCTGGATCCTGGCGATTAAATTGCTGCACATTATGGTCATTTTAAAACAATGCAAAATAATATACAACTAGGAGGGCATTTTGCTTCCAGCCTGAAGAATGTGATAGATTTATAATTCTCGACAATGACCGCAGGACATGTAGCCTCAGGACCTCTTCTCTGCCTGTGTTTGGAATTGTCATGGATGGAAGTGCTTTGACAAGAGAAAACAATATGACAATTCATAAGAGAGCTATTGAGGATAAGCGGGATATGATCGTCAGCTTCTTTTTTCTGTGTGTTTCCTTGCAGTTCTGTCTCTTTTCCTTTGCTCTAGACTGAGTGTTTTACGTGTGTTGGATTTTATTCATTTGGCAAATCACTGTCACAAGTTAGGAAGCATGTGATGACCCTCTAATTGGCCACTGCACTGTATACAAACCTCCCATGTTTGTTCTGAGGGACACCAGGCATCCTGTAAATTGGTAATTTGTCTGTCAATTTCCATAACGCCTGTAACAGACAAACACAACTGTCTGTGATTCTAATCTGAAACATTGATCTTCAGATTGTATGGTAAAAGGAGCGGGTAGTGTTCCTCTGTACTCTTTGAAGAGGAAGGGAGAAAAGAGGAAATAGCAAATTTAGAAATACTCTCCACACAAGTCACCATTCCATGTCAGCTTAATGTGTAAAAACAAACGTCATGGCTGTACAATGTTTGATAGCCCTGAGTAATGAAAGGTCGTTCAATAGCTTTTGGAAAACTTTGGACAACACTCACGCCACAGTTAGGGCTTCTTAGTAACCTGTTTATGCATTGTTCTCCCCTTGTGTATATGTTTTTATTTTTTTCCCTTTTAGAAGTATTTGCATGTAATCAAACAGTTGGGATTTAAATATTTGCTTTTCCTTGCTGTTATTCCATACCTGAAGACTCTTTCCCCTCTTTTTTTGTCTTTCTGTTTTCTGTTAGGTGAAATAATTTTCAGTTCAGTTCAGTTCAGTCACTCAGTCGTGTCCGACTCTTTGGGACCCTGTGAACTGCAGCACGCCAGGCCTCCCTGTCCATCACCATCTCCCAGAGTTCACTCAAACTCACGTCCATTGAGTCGGTGATGCCATCCAGCCATCTCATCCTCGGTCGTCCCCTTCTCCTCCTACCCCCAATCCCTCCCAGCATCAAGAGTCTTTTCTAATGAGTCAACTCTTCACATGAGGTGGCCAAAGTACTGGAGGTTCAGCTTTAGCATCATTCCTTCCAAAGAACACCCAGGACTGATCTCCTTCAGAATGGACTGGTTGGATCTCCTTGCAGTCCAAGGGACTCACAAGACTCTTCTCCAAAGAGTCTTTTGAACCACAGTTCAAAAGCATCAATTCTTCAGCACTCAGCTTTCTTCACAGTCCAACTCTCACATCCATACATGACCAAAGGAAAAACCATAGCCTTGACTAGATGGACCTTAGTCAGCAAAGTAATGTCTCTGCTTTTGAATATGCTATCTAGGTTGGTCATAACTTTCCTTCCAAGGATTAAGTGTCTTTTAATTTCATGGCTGCAATCACCATCTGCAGTGATTTTGGAGCCCAAAATATAAAGTCTGACACTGTTTCCACTGTTTCCTGATCTATTTCCCATGAAGTGATGGGACCAGATGCCATGATCTTCGTTTTCTGAATGTTGAGCTTTAAGCCAACTTTTTCACTCTTCTCTTTCACTTTGATCAAGAGGCTTTTTAGTTCCTCTTCACTTTCTGCCATAAGGGTGGTGTCATCTGCATATCTGAGGTTATTGATATTTCTCCCTTTCAGAATTTTCCACAGTTTATTGTGATCCACACAGTCAAAGGCTTTGGCATAGTCAATAAAGCAGAAATAGATGTTTTTCTGGAACTCTCTTGCTTTTTCCAGAAATAAGTTTACCAAGCCTCAAATGAAAAATAACAATCACCAAACCAATCCAGTTTTAAACAAATTGTCCTGATAATAGCAATTATCATAGCTTTTTCCACATGTACATTTACTGTGGAATATTTAGGTTCTGTCCTGGAAAAAATAAATCATAATCATTTACAAAGGTCTTCAGTATCTTTCTTGCAGGTATATAGATGTGTCAGGAAGTCTCAGGGACACAGTAGAATCATAGGGTGAAATTCAGTTTGATGGTTTAACAGCGTTATATTAAGCCCGTGTATAGGAAACCCTCTTGCCCTAGAACAATCAGTGTTAAATTCTTTGTACATTACCATTCTAAGATGATCTATTTTAAGTTCTATGACTTCGTAATTCTTTTTTGAAAGGACATGAGAATCTTTGAAAAGTCAAGTCTTTGAAAACCCCATCAAATATCTCTGAGTATGTTTCTATGGTGGTTTCTCATATGCCTTCTTTTCGATATTGAATTTTGACACTGTTCTAGTTCAATACTTTTTCACTTCAGTAGGAGAAATAAAATTTTAAAATGTCAAATAAATAAAAATCATTTCTTTTTTTTTCCCATGTATTGTCATTAGCAGTTGGCCCCCTACCACTGAATTAACAGTGAAATAAAATTTGGAACGATGAGTGGATGATGGATGGGTGAGTATATGAATGGATAGATAGATACATAGGTAATAAATAACTACCTTATGATTTCTTCTCTGATTTCCAAAGATCTTGGCAAGGCGCTTGATTTTCATTCATCCAATAGGCAATCTTAACAAATTGTTTGGAGAAGAGTTACTGCCATTTTTGAGTGATTGGTGGTTCCTGATTTTTCTTTTTAAGAGTCAGTCAGACCCAATGCAGGATAGTAGGAGAAAAATGTTTCTCTGACTTTTATGAATGTCTATGAAGCTGGTAAATATTTGTAATATAGCTACCGCTATATGCTTCTACAAGCCAGTGTAAATAGGCTACCAGTCCAAAGACCCTACTGAGGAAGCATCTAGGCAGCTTGCATTTGCACTCTTGTTAAGGTGGTCATCAGTGATGTCCTGACCTTTGCTAAAACTTTCCAGGGTGTGACTGGGGAGTAGATGGCCCTGACTAGAGATACTATTTTTTTTTTTTTTCTTGAAAAAATCGCTAGGCACATAAAAAAATCTCCATGTAACCACTGAGTGGTTTGGGCAGGAATATAAAAGTAATTTCATAAAGTAGTGTAATGGAAAGAGGGCAGCTGTCCTTTGAAAATACAGAAACAAGCCTGTCTTCTAACACAAAATTATTTGCAACCTTTGAATGTGTCAACCAGTCTGACCTAACTGATAATTAGGGTAATTTTCTAACAAGGTTGTGAGAACCGCATATGATAAAGCATAGAGTTACTCTCAAGGACTGCCAGATACTCATATTGTTGTTGCTGGGTCAAAGTGTTCATTCTGGTGATACAATGTATTAAGTAAAATGATTGTTCCTTTCACTCTTGTCTCTCCATCTCTTCTCCCTCCCCTTTTGTTCCAGTGTGGTCATCCCTGTTGACATCCCGCGATGAGCCATCTATATGTGGTTTCCTTTCTTTTAATTTTTATGTAGGTGTTTGTTAATTTTGACTCTGCTGGGTCTTCACTGCTGCGCACGGGCTTTCTCTTGTGGCAAACAGGGACTTCTCTGCAACTGTAGTCTGTGGCCTTCTCATTGCGGTGACTTGTCTCATTGCAGAGCATGGACTCCAGGGCGCGTGGGCTCATTGGCTGTGGCACACAGGCTGTTACCCCCTGGCGTGTGGCACCTTCTAGGACCAGGGATTGAACCCATGTCCCTGCACTGGCAGCAGCTTCTTTACCGCTGGGCCACCAGGGAAGTCCTGTGTGTTGTTTTCTAAGCTGGAAGTCATGCTATCTACAATCAGCATACTTCCACATTCCTCTTTTAGAGATACTATGGACCACAGGAACAAGAGATCCTGAATATTAATTTTACAGATAGATTTCAGAGTGCAAAGAGAATACTGACATGCCTTTAACTATTTTCCATAGGCACCTGCTGGAGATATATATCTTAGAGACAAATTGGCCTTTATTCTTACTGACATCTCACTGGACTATGTAAGAGAATTGCGGATTAAATCAGCACTTTCCTCCTGCTGGGCGTGAATTAGATCAATGATGAAATGGGAGGCCTAGTTAATCTCTGTGATAGAGGTTACCAGACCTCTATGTTTGGTGGCTTAGATCCTTAAAGAAACTGGAAAACTCTTTGCACTACAGACAGTGTTAAGGGAAGGCTTTCTTCTTAGTCCCTTTCTGTTGCAACTATTACCAGTCTTTCTTTAAAAGCTAAGCTGACATGTATTGAAGGACTCTGTTTCCATTCTGTTCCTTCCTGTCCCCACAGTTGCTATTGACACTCATCCCCTCTGGTCCTGTCAAAGACCAGTCTTAGTAGTTTAGCACAGTAAAGTGGTTAAATGATATTTCTACAGCCCACCTGCCTGTCCTCACCCTGCAGTTCTGCCATGTACTTGCTGTGGGGCTGTGGGTAAGTTGTTCAACCTCTCTGTGCCTCAGTAGCCACTTCACAGGAGGCTTGTTAGGAAGATTAAAAGAGTTAATCTCGGTAAAGTGATTAGAAAAATACCTTGGCACATTCTGAGTTTTGTTATATAAAATAAAGCTTAGTGGATGACTTGCATTGCTTGCATTAGCTAGCTTATTACCTTCCATACAGAATGTGATAAATACTAGTGACTAAATAAATCAATAAATTAGAGTGGGGAAGAGGACACGTGTGCATTCCATTTTTCTACTAAATAACTATGTGATCTTGCACATTTAAACTTTTTCGGAGCTGTTTTCTCCTTTGTAGAACATAAATATCATTTATCCAATGGATAAGTTATCCAAGGATAATCATAATTATCCAAGTGATAATGTACTTATAGTAAGTTTGGTATATACATGTAAAGTGTTAATGATGTTTATATTTGATCAAGTTACTGAATTAATTTCAGAGGGAACTGTGCTGAGTTAAATAGTTTTGACAGACATCCCTGACCCAGAGGCTGGCTGACCTACGACATGTGTATCAGGACCTAGACACCCACAGCCTTTATCAATTCTTGGGAATATAAGAAGTATTTCAGAATCCCCCACATCAGGCAAGAAGGAGGCTTCTCATTTACCTACTAGCCCACCGGAATATGTTTGGACACTTCTCCTTTTGAAAGTGTAAGGTGGTGAGAGACACCCTTAGCAAACCTTGGGAGCTTTTATCTTTCCTCTTCACATCCCTCCAAACTCTTAGGCCATGTTCCAAGGACAGCGGTTTGGAGCTGTTTGTTTTCACGCTGATGGATGTTGCGGTCTGTAATCCGTGAACCGAAGCTGGGCTCTTCTTCCATTGCTGCCGGCGTACCTTGCTGTGTTTATGAGTCTGACAGGCAGACATATCTGAGGCGTATCTCATATGCTGATCTGTGAAGGAGATAAGCCCCTCGTTTTGCTTGAGTGGAGACAAAAGAAGCAGGTGGCAGAAAAGCCTGCATTGATTTCTGCTTGGGCTGGAGGGGCCAGGATAAGATCAAGTCCTCCTTGGACACACTTCAGCCTCTGCCATTGGATCGTTTGACTCAAATTTGCAAAACCATTTAAGTTGGGGTGGGGGGTTTCTTGCTGCCTCACCATACCTATTTTTTTACGTTTTTTTTTTTTTTTTTAATGTGGGCCATTTTTAAAGTCTTTATTAAATTTGTTACAGCATTGCTTCTGTTTGATGTTTTTTTTTTTTTTTGCCCTGAGGCATGTGGGATCTTAGTTCCTTGACCAGAGATCCAACCCACACTCCCTGCCTTGGAAGATGAAGTCTTAGCCACTGGACCACAAGGGAAGTCCCTCAACAAATCTACTTTTATTTTTGGTTTTGTAAGCTGCCGCCACCACTATTTTTATAATAGAAGAAATTGAAAGCCAAATATATTTTAAGAGTTTAGAATCTCTTAATTTGCTGTGTGATCTTTATGCATTTTATTTTTTACCCTTTGATTCAGGTTTTGCAGGAGATGCAGGTTCAATCCTTGAGTTGGAAAGATCCCATAGAATAGGAAGTGGCAACCCCACTCCGTTTTTCTTGCCTGGAAAAATCCATAGACAGAGGAGCCTGGATGGCTACAGTCCATGGGATCACAAAGAGTCAGACACAAGTGAACATGCATGTACAGAGAAAACCCCACCTATAAATTGCTCCATTTCAGTTGACCACCAGATTATTACAGAGTAAAATTATTTTTTTGTTAAAGAGAGACAATATAAATGTCCACATGGGCTGCTGGATGGAAGTGGTTTTTCCTTGTTCACTTGCTCAGTCGTGTCCAGTTCTTCTCAACCCCATGGACTGCAGCATACCAGGATTCCCTGTCCATCACCAACTCCCAGAGCTTACTCAAACTTGTGTCCATTGAGTCGGTGATGCCATCCAACCATCTCATCCTCTGTTGTCCCTAACTTTTCCTGCCTTCAGTCTTTCCCAGCATCAGGGTCTTTTCCAATGAGCCAGCTCTTCACATCAGGTGGCCAAAGTATTGGAGCTTCAGCTTCAGCATCACTCTTTCCAATGAATATTCAGGCTTGATTTCCAGTTGAGGAACTTCAAAGTGATCAAACCCTGATTAGAGCCTGTGTTTTGATGCACACAATGTCATTTTTTTTTCATATTTATGATCATGGTTTACATGTCATGATTTCCCAATGAGACCATAAGCTTCTTGAGGGCAGCAGGCCACTGATAATGAGTAATTACTTAGAGGATATACAATAATTGCCTCTTACCATTCGACTGGTTCAGAAAAGTGTGGGTGGGATTCCTTCTCTCCACTGAAAACTCTGACTTTGCCGGCTAGTTTTAGTACTGTCCTCTCTTTTATGATTCCTTGATGATTATTAATTGGTTCCAATGGTATACATTTCAGATCTTTAATTAAGTCCTCCTTTCTGTCTGACTCACAGCCAAAGCATATTTTTCACTTATCTTCCTGCAATGCTCAAACATAAATTGATGCCAAATGCACTCTGTTTGATTACATTCCATCCAGATTTGCTTGCTTGCAAAGAATACTAGGGCAGTAGCATTTATTTCAGGTAGTTTTTTTGCTTTGGTCTGTTTTTGCTTGTTTTTAAAGTGCTTCTTAGCCTTTTGGCTACGATTAAGTGTATTTCAGGTAGTTTTATAAAGAGCCGTTCCTGGCATTCAGTGCGTATGGCAGTGGGGGGTAGGGGCAGGGGCACAAGAGGGAAAGAAGTTAGATGTCTTCCCCAGGTATTAATTAATTTATGGTGGAAATGGAAAGGAGGTCAGATGCCACTGGCCCTTTGCCAAACTGAGCTGTAGACGTGTTAGCTGAGACTTAATTGATATGAGGGGCTTCCCTGGTGGCTCAGCTGGTAAAGAATCTGCTTGCAATGAGGGAGACCAGGGTTCGATCCCTGGGTTGGGAAGATCCCCTGGAGAAGGGAACGGCTACCTGAGTCCTGGAGAATTCCACGGACTGTATAGTTCTTGGGGTCACAAAGAGTAGGATACGACTGACTTTCACACGTTTTCGATCCCTATGAAGGCGTGGCCTGCAAGGTCCTCCACCTGTACTGCTGCGCTAGCCAAGGGCCTCCTGCAGCTCTGTGGTGAGAGAAGCCCACACGGGTGGACTCTTGTCTTAGGGAAGAAGAGCAGCCTCCAGAAGAGAGTGTTGGCAGCGATGCAGTTGCCTGGTCCATCACCTGATTCTTGATTCCGAATGCTTGATTACTCTTCTTTCTTGGGGTTACTTCTTAGATAATGGTGACTAGCAAGGAGGAAATAGTGTGTGGGTTATCTATTGCTGCTACACAAATTACTCTAAGACTGAGATCCTTCAGTAAATAAGAATGCATCACAGTTTCGGTGGCACAGAAATCTAGGTGTGGCATAGCTGGGTGACTTGCTCAGTGTCCCTCCAAGGCTGCAGTCAAGGTGCCAGCCAGAGCTTCAGTCTCGAGGTCCAACTTAGGAAGGATCTTCCTCTAAGCCCCTTTCTATGGCAGTTGGTAGGCCCTAGATCCTTGCTGACTGCTGGCCAAAGATAGCAGCTCCTTGGCATGCGGAGCTCTCTGAAGAATAGCTTACAGCATGGTGGTCATCTTCGCTCAGTAAAAATGGGAGAGAGAGATAGCATAACCAAGCTAGAAGCCACTGTCTTTTTCAATCTGACTTTGAAAGCAATTCCATCACTCCTGCTTTATTCCATCCATCCCTTAGATGTGATGCGTCCAGTGCATATTTAAGGGGAGAGGCTTCCCAGGTTGCTCAGAGGTAAAGAATCCACCTACCAATCCAGAGGTTCAATCCCTGGATTGGAAAGATCCCCTGGATAGGGGAATGGCTACTGACTCCAGTATTCTTGTCTGGAGAATTCCGTTGATAGAGGAGCCTGGCGGGCTACGGTCCGTGTGGTTGCAGAGTTGGACATGACTGAGTGGCTGAGCAGGCACCAGTGGTGACATAAGGGCATGGATACTAGGAACAGGGATGATGGGCAGCCATGTTGCACACTGCCTTCCACAGGTGTAAATAGCGTGAAATGGACATTAGCAAGCCTACACCTCAGGGCTTCCTGAGGTGTCATACACCATAGGAACTGCCTCAGAATAGAGCATCATTGTATCCTGTGTCCCATCACCCCCCACACATGGCCTGGTGCATAGCAGGCACTCAAGTACCAACATGCCTTTGAAATTCTGTAGCGTCTCTGTTGGGAGAAGGCAATGGCACCCCACTCCAGTACTCTTGCCTGGAAAATCCCATGGACGGAGGAGCCTGGTGGGCTACAGTCCATGGGGTCGCTGAGTCGGACACGACTGAGCGACTTCACTTTCACTTCTCACTTTCATGCATTGGAGAAGGAAATGGCAACCCACTCCAGTGTTCTTGCCTGGAGAATCCCAGGGACGGGGGAGCCTGGTGGGCTACCGTCTATGGGGTCGCACAGAGTCGGACACGACTGAAGTGACTTAGCAGCAGCAGCAGCAGCGTCTCTGTTACATGGAGATTAATGTTTGATGTTATCCTTTATAGACAATTTTCTTCCTGTGTTTCACTTCTTCAGTTGCTGTCAAGGGAATGGATTTAAATATGAAATTCAAAAATAAGGACTAACTGAAGCTGATCTAGAGTCACCTTGCTTGAATTATCCTTTTAATCATAATTAGGAGCCTCTTCTTTCGTGCAGGGATTGCTGTTGCCAGTCTTCCACAGTAGATGGTAAGAATTAAATTTCCTCCTGACCTTCTCTCTACTAATCTGGTCTCACCTGGAAGTTCAGAGGGCAAAGCACACTGTGTAATCTTAACCACATGGCCTGATGCTCTGGCAAGATCGTCTCACAGTGCCCTTTGTGAATCTGGAAGACGATGAATTTTGACTATTCCTTCTGAATTCTGCTGTAGTTAAAACCTTGATTTCTCTCACAGAAGATTAGAAATTATCATCTTTGTCAGTCCCATTATCAAAGATATTAATTAGATTTCTACTTCCACATGGGTAAGTACGAAAATCACTTCACATTCCACGTGGCTCCTGACCTATAGGGTGATTATAAGGAGAGATAACAATGGCCCAGGTATAAAATTGAAAATTAAACTATAACTGAAATGAAATGCCCCATAGAACTAGACCTATCAGATCTAATGCAGATCAGCCCCTGATAACTGGTGATATGGTACAAGACAAATGGCAGCAACTACTTGATAAGGCATAAAATATGGCAGTCACGCAGTTCAGCCCATGACGTAATGCTGTGCTGAAAGGCAGGTTCTGCAGTCACGCAGTTCAGCCTGTGACGTAATGCTGTGCTGTAAGGCAGGTTCTGCTTCCATTTACATTATAGTCAGGCAAGAGGATGAAACTATAAGTCAGAGAGCTTGTTGCCTGTTTGGTCAGGGAAACCTATATAGGGTGTGTTTGACTTGTATTATAGACAAGGATGATTGCTTCAGGGAGGTACTTAGAAATGTATGTAGACTTATGTAGACAACTCCAGTAAAGCTTTTAGATAATGAAGCTGGCTTTTATATTGGTTGAAATGACAAGATAATGAATCTAAAAGATTTTTTTGCCTTCTGATGTGCTTTGTTCAAAATGACACTTGAAATATGCCCAGGGTGTCTATTGCTGCAATTAGAATCTCGGGGTTGACTCAAACTTTAGAGGTCATTGAGTTCATTCAGCCATAAAGATCTTTTTGTTAGACTTGTGTCCACTAAAGCTACTCCAGTGTTCTAAGCAACTTCCAGGATAGGGCAAAGTGCAAGTGTGCTGACCAGTGGGAAGTAGATATCCTGGTTTTTCACTGCTTCATTGGAAACGAGTGGCAGGGGCCCATTTCCACTATAAACACTGCCCACTGGCCTTATATCATAAAAATCTACCTAAGCTTGCTCTGTATACCTTCCAGAACCCTATGAAACATGATGCCTACACCATTTTATTTTAACTGATCCATGCAGGAGGAGACTTAAATAAGGTGAAGCTTGTTTCAATATATACATTTTCTAAACAGGAGAACAAGAGGTAGTAAAATAAGGTATTCTTCTATTCATTGAATGTATTAACAACTTGGCTCTGCTTGCTCCTGCTATGTAATATATAGTTTTGTCAGATGAAAAACCCCCTTGGATATAATTTTATTTACACCTACACATATATTTCTAAGAGATGAACGACCATTTCTGGGAATACTTAGAAGAATTTGAGTTGTTTTTGCGGCAATACTCCAGATTAAGCAAATGACTTCCTCTCTTTGGGGCTCACTTCCAGGGTATGTAAAGGTGGGAGGTCATGCTGGATGATGATCTATAAATTCCTTTCAAGCTCTAACATCTTATTAGTCCCGTATTCTTATGTAGGGGCACTGGGAGACACCTACATATAAAAGAGAGCACCTCACTTCTTTTCTGTCGCCAGTCTTTATAATTCATGTTGTGGCTCATGTTGTCCTTGAGTCAACGCTGCTTCTTTCAGTGACAGAAGCAAGCCTGTGTTCCTTCGCGTCTCGCGGGTGCAGCTGTGCTGCGGCGGAGGAATCCGTACCCTAGCTCTGCCCTGACTCCCGCTGTCGGTGTGCAGCTCCACGGTCCCTTGCTTGTGAGGGGCGTCTTCAGCTATAGAAAGACCCTGTGGCTAAACTACCAGGGGAATGTTACCAATGCAAAGCTAAGTGATAAGGGAAATCTTGAAATCTGGGGAAACACATCAATCTGCTAAGAAATTGCAGACTGATTTGAAATCCATTTCATAACCATTAATACATTTAAAGCAATCCTTTTCTCCACTGCAAAATAACAACTGGAAAGATTATATGTTACTCAAATAATTGTTCCTCTGTGAAGAAAAAGGTATTTAGATAAACCAACAGTATATTATTTGATGTTGTACATTGTTATATTAAAGTTAAAACTTGAACCAGTCTTTCAGTGAGATCAAAGATATTGTGGATAATTTAAACTTTCGAAAACTGTTGACCCCTGAACAATGCAAAGGTTAGGGGTGCTGACTCTTCCCACAGTCGAAAAAAATCTGCATATAGTTTATAGTTGGCTCTCTGAAACGCCAATATTTTGGCCACCTAATGCGAAGAGAGGACTCATTTGAAAAGACTCTGAGGTTGGGAAAGATTGAAGGCAGAAGGGGACAACAGAGGATGAGAAGGTTAGATGGCATCACTGACTCAATGGACATGAGTTTGGGTGTACTTCCGGGAGGTGGTGATGGACAGGGAAGCCTGGCGCGCTGCGGTTCATGGGGTGGCAAAAAGTCGGACACCTGAGCGACTGACTCTGTACCTGCTCATCCTTTATATCTGAGGTTTGCACCTGCAGATTCAACCACCTTCGTGCCATATAATCAGGCTTCCCGGGTGGTGCTAGTGGTAAAGAACCTGGCTGCCAGTGAAGGAGACATAAGAGATTCAGGTTCGATCCCTGGGTTGAGAAGATCCCCTGAACCCCCTCCACTCCAGTATTCTTGCCTGAAGAATCCCACGGACAGAGGGGTTGCAGAGTCAGGCACAACTGGGGCGACTTAGCACCCAAATAGTGTAGTACTATAATATTTACTATTGAAAAAGTGGGTCCATACATTTAAACCTGTGTTGAGAAGGATGAACTATGTATATGTTTTTAAGTCCCGATATAACTGCTTGTTTCAACATTCTACACCTTAAAATCTTGCCCAGAGATATCTGAAAAGAATAACACATGAACTGTAGTATTTCTGACTTTCTCACTCTTTGGAAGAAGTTCCAGGAGGCAGGTGAAGAGATTGAAAGCTACAGGTGAGGGAGAAAGAGAAAGTCAAACTGGATCATCGTTCGCTAAACTGAGAGCTGTTTGTATGTTGTGATCACTGTGCCATTTGATCTGAGGAAGCCACCAGAAGCACAAGGGGCACATCTTCCTAATCAGCTCATACTTGATACTTCTGGATTGACAGCTGGAGGATTCCAGAAGTCATGTGAGGTTGTGGTTTGGTTTGTTTGGAAATCTGAAACTGGACCCTTTCAAATCTGAAATTAAACCCCTGAATGTCCTTGACTCACTCACTCAGGAGCAAAGTCATTTGTGCTCTTTTGCATGAACTTAAACATGAAGAAGAAACAGATATATAAAGGATTGAAAAGTGGCTTTAATGAATGCAGGAGATGTAGGTAAAGTATTTTCTATGAGCTACAGTAGCCAAATGGAATATATTGTTTTAAGATAGATGGTTTCACAGGTGCATACTTATCTTTAAACTCATTAGGTTGTATATATTAATTATGTGCAGCTTTTTGTATGTCAAAAAATAGATGGAGCCTCTCTGAGGAGTTTTGATTTGGGACCATTACCAAAGTATCAGCAGTGTGTTCAGTAAGGCTGAAGTCTAATCATTTTAGGATGGGTGGCTAAATAATATTTATATCCATGTTTATATCCACATTCTAGGAGTTTCTGATTCCTACACTAGTTTCCCCCCATTTATGGTGACATTTTATGCCCCTTTGTCATCTGTTTTCCCAGCTCCCTTCCTTTTGAAAAGTGAAAAGTGTTAGTTGCTTCAGTTGTGTCCGATTCTTTGTGACCCCCATGGACTGTTGCCTGCCAATCTCCTCTGTCCGTGAAATTCTCCAGGCGAGAATACTGGAGTGTGTAGCCATTCCCTTCTCCAGGGGCTCTTCCTGACCCAGGGATTGAGCCTACATCTCCTGCATTCCAGGTGGATTCTTTACCATCTGAGCCACCAGGGAAGCCCTCCAAATATTTCATGTAGATGTTTTCTCTTCTGCCATGCCTTTCAAGATGCCTTCCTCTGCTTTCTTCTCAAGTCCCATATCCAGCAAGAGCTTTCTCAATGAACAGAAGAAAGCCTGTGACAATTTTTGGATTTCACATTCCCAACACGGAGCTTCCCAAATGCCTGTCCTGCTTATGTTCTATGTGCTTGTCATGGTCTTGTCTTACTCTCTTCCAGGAATCCCCCCAACTGCAGCTGGACCTTCCTGATTAGTAATGATCTAGGGATCCAAACACGGTTGTCTTTTGGCCCAAAGGAAATACTCATCCTGTAATTTTGTGGCTTCTCTTCTATCCCTCTGCCAGCAACTCTTGTTTTTGTGTGCTTTGTAAATCTCTGCTTCCCTTCTCCATTTCCTAAACTAGAGATGGGTCAGCTGTTCTTTCAACATTTTATGAATACAAAGTATAATGCTTCGTGCTTTGTATTTGTTATCTCATTAACTCTTTAGAACAATTAGTGAAGTTGGTTTCTTTGTCACTTCCATTTTTTTTTTCCCCTATGGTAAAACTGAGGCTCACAGATCCTATAGTTAGGATCTGTGGATCCTAACTATAGGAAATACAGGATTTCTGTATTTCTGCAAGTGGAAATACAGGATTTAAATACAAATCGACTGACTTGTGATCCTGGATGGTTAATGTTTAGAATATTTCCATATTCTGTGCTAGGCGTTATGCTAGTTAATAGAAGCTGAGCAAAACTACATGATTCTGTCCAGGCTGTCCATCTCATAAAGAAAATAGATGTTGCAGGTAAAGTAAGGAAGAAGATATGTGTTTTCCTTATTGCAAACTGAGAATGTCCTAAAATAGCTCAGGTTATCACAAAAGCAGGCTTTTCATGGTTACTGTCAGATATGATGGCTTGTCCCGTAGGTTGTTGATATGGATGGTATTACAGATAGGAAAAAGTGTCCGAAAAGATGTGAGAGTAAAACTTCTACCATCACTGCTGATGGATCAAAATAATACCCTGAATTTGGATTTGATGCTCAAGAGGAAATATAAATAATTTAGTATATATATTCACACATCTTTATGCATACACATATACATAAATATACATATACCCATAAACATATCCATATGTCATAGAAAACATGCATAAATATCCATGCATACATATGCATACACACAGATATAATATACGTGCATACATCACATTTCAAGAAGCTGTCTTCTGCTAGCTTAAGGCCCATTAAAATTTAGGTGTCTAACAAAGTTGATTTGACACAGCACCCCAGATCTTTTATTTATACCTTATCACATCTAAGTACTGTGTGAGGCATTGGCTTTATACTTCTACCTTAGAAGAGGACTTAAAATGGTTGCAAGAATCAGAGTCACGGTGAAGGCATCATCAAAATTAGAGCTAAATGAATTTAGTCCTAAATGAATGAATGAACTAAATGAATCTCTCTGATCTGAGTTTCCATTTCTATGCATGAGAACTAAGGCCAGGAGAATTTAAATGGCCTGACATAGGAGCATAGATGGAACCGTACTTAGGGTTCAAAACTCCTGACTCCCAAATAAGTCCTCTTTCTATTTCACCATACCTTTTGCATCAGGAAGAAACTGGAATTCTGATGAATGCACACTAATTGAAAAGAAGTTCAAGCTGAACAAGTAGAATATATAGGCCACATAAAGTCTAATGGAAATTTATACTTTTGGAAAATTGATTTAGGAATTCAGATTCAGGTGAATAATTTCCTTGTTTTTTACAGAAGGGCCGAATAAGGGCCAGATATGCTTTAGCATGGATTCTGTTGTGTATTCACAGTCCCCAATACATGAGATTTTGTTTGGGGGCTGGGAAGGGCGGTGGGGACCAAGGATTCTTATACTCCGCAGTTGCTATTTAGCATTCATCGCGTGGTAGGGCAGGAGGACATTGATGGAACATTTTTTTCTGCCTTCTTCATTTTTAAATGGATGTTGACATGCTTCACAGCAGCATCTCCAAACAAAAGATGACAAATCCCCATTTATTTCCCATCAGTGGCACTGTGCAGGATGTTTTACTCAGTCTAAGCTTGGCGCTCCTGAGACACAGAAGTTTTATTCCTACAGCAACATGGATCTCCCATAAAAATAACAATTCCATTGCCAGTCACTCTGTCAGGAGTATTGGCAGATTGAAGAAGACTTAGCTGATTTTACTAAGCTATTAGTCTGAAACTCTGATCTATAAATCTGGATGGGAACCACACAGGGGAAACAATGGCTTTTGGGCTTTCTCAAAAGCAAAGGTCATGTAAAAACACTGAATTGAAAATAGAGCCGTGGAAGCAAAGCAGAGGATGAAGGGAAATTGTACTGAGCTCACTCAGTGTTCCGGGCATTCTGCTAAGCTTCCACCATGTCCTTGAAATAGTGAACTGGTTTTGTCTCTTTTTTCCTTTTTAATCATCAATTGTTGTGTGTATATGTGTCTACAATCTGTAAAAAAAAAAAAAAAGTTTTGTTCTTCATGTTCTTGTTTTTCCCTATGTAAAAAAAAAAAAAGAAGAAGAATAACATGACATCTGCTCTAAAGGGATATCCCTTCAATATCCTCGTAGAATATTTGGCGACTGAAATTTCTAGAATCTTGAAGGCAAAAACAGTAAAAGTATAGGAACATATAGGAAAAGTCATTAGAGGTTTTATATAAAACTGTTTTAAAAAATCTTAGTATGGGGATTTACGACAATCAGAGCCAAGTTTTATTTGATGTAAAGTATAATAAAAGCAAGAGAGTTCCAGAAAAACATCTATTTCTGCTTTATTGACTATGCCAAAGCCTTTGACTGTGTGGATCACAAGAAACTGTGGACAATTCTGAAAGAGAGGAGAATACCAGACCACCTGACCTGCCTCTCGAGAAACCTATATGCAGGTCAGGAAGCAACAGTTAGAACTGGACATGGAACAACAGACTGGTTCCAAATAGGAAAAGGAGTACATCAAGGCTGTATATTGTCACCCTGTTTATTTAACTTCTATGCAGAGTACAGCATGAGAAACTCTGGGCTGGAGGAAGCACAAGCTGGAATCAAGATTGCCAGGAGAAATCTCAATGACCTCAGATACGCAGATGACACCACCCTTATGGCAGAAAGTGAAGAGGAACTAAAAAGCCTCTTGATGAGAGTGAAAGAGGAGAGTGAAAAAGTTGGCCTAAAGCTCAACATTCAGAAAACGAAGATCATGGCATCTTGTCCCATCACTTCATGGGAAATAGATGGGGAAACAGTGGAAACAGTGTCAGACTTTATTTTTGGGGGCTCTAAAAAGCCTCTTGATGAGAGTGAAAGAGGAGAGTGAAAAAGTTGGCCTAAAGCTCAACATTCAGAAAACGAAGATCATGGCATCTTGTCCCATCACTTCATGGGAAATAGATGGGGAAACAGTGGAAACAGTGTCAGACTTTATTTTTGGGGGCTCCAGAATCATTGCAGGTGGTGATTGCAGCCATGACATTAAAAGATGCTTACTCCTTGGAAGGAAAGTTATGACCAACCTAGACAGCATATTAAAAAACAGAGATATTACTTTGTCAACAAAGGTCAATCTAGTCAAGGCTATGGTTTTTCCAGTAGTCATGTATGGATGTGAGAGTTGGACTATAAAGAAAGCTGAGCGCCGAAGAATTGATGCTTTTGAACTGTAGTGTTGGAGAAGACTCTTGAGAGTCCCTTGGACTGCAAGGAGATCCAACCAGTCCATCCTAAAGGAGATCAGTCCTGGGTGATCATTGGAAGGACTGATGCTGAAGGTGAAACTCCAATATATTCACCACCTGATGTGAAGAAGTGACTCATTTGAAAAGACCCTGATGCTGGGAAAGATTGAAGGTGGGAGGAGAAGGGGACGACAGAGGATGAGATGGTTGGATGGTATCACCGACTCAATGGACATGAGTCTGAGTAAGCTCCGGGAGTTGGTGATGGACAGGGAGGCCTGGCTGTGTGCGGTTCATGGGGTAGCAAAAGTCAGACACGACTGATCGACTGAACTGAACTGAACTGATAATGACTCTTAAAGGATAGATTGGGGGAGTTCAGGGAGTGATGGAAATATTCCTTATTTTGATTATGGTAGTGATTACATGAACCAATACACATGTTAAAATTCATAGAACTCTACACCAAAGGAAAAACTCATTTTATGATGATTTTAAAAATAAACTGTAAAACATTTTGGTAAAAGGTTGTCAACTTTACATCGGCAGATGTCAAACAAAAATGATGTTGTTTGACAATGTTGTCAACTGTTAAGCCTAATTAATGACACACACAAAAGAAGTATCATCGTTTCACACACAAAATGAAATTATGATCTTTACATCTAGTTCTTCTTTTTTTTCCTGACATCTGTAATAACGCATGGCTATTTCAGTGCCTATGGCTTCATACTGTTTGGAAAATCAGGAAAAGGAAGGCTTTTAAGGATTCAGGCTGAAAGGTAAATGTCCCTGTTGCATCTTCCTTCCAGTGGGTCAAATGTGGTGACTTTGGTTAGTTCTTATCTTCGTCTTTCTCCCTGCATCAGTCATCAATTCTCCTACTGATTTTTTTTTTTTTAAACAAAGGTCAAGCGCATATTTGTAGGTGACACCAACTGCTTCAGAGTTTGTCCCTGCTCCTTACTGTTCTGATTTAAACCCCTTGTGGCACTTTCTACTGCATGGGTAGTGATAAATGGGGTTGAGAGTGACATGGAAATGAACTCAGAAGTAAGTTTATGGCACTGCTGGGGACCATCTGTTAATGTAAATGTTTAAGGTAAAATGCATTAAGGCTTAAGAGCTGACGAGACATTTTATTTGCATCCTGCCTTTGGGATTGTGCCTGGGTTCCTACCTAGTTTTACTCTTTTATCTGCTGCTATTCATTTGCTGGGATGGAATTCTAAACACATTTGAAGTATTTTTTTTTTTTTTTTTTTTTTTTTTAAACAAAGGTCAAGCGCATATTTGTAGGTGACACCAACTGCTTCAGAGTTTGTCCCTGCTCCTTACTGTTCTGATTTAAACCCCTTGTGGCACTTTCTACTGCATGGGTAGTGATAAATGGGGTTGAGAGTGACATGGAAATGAACTCAGAAGTAAGTTTATGGCACTGCTGGGGACCATCTGTTAATGTAAATGTTTAAGGTAAAATGCATTAAGGCTTAAGAGCTGACGAGACATTTTATTTGCATCCTGCCTTTGGGATTGTGCCTGGGTTCCTACCTAGTTTTACTCTTTTATCTGCTGCTATTCATTTGCTGGGATGGAATTCTAAACACATTTGAAGTATTTTTTTTTTTTAATAACTTGCTTAAACAAGAAAAATTAGGAATTGTGGTAGGGGCTTGGGGGAGTTTCCAAGTGTTTAGACACATTTATATGGTTACTTCTCATGTATGATTACCTCCTGTTACATAATTGGTGGATGAAATTGCTGTCTCCAATCTTGAAATATTAAATACTGTCTTTTGGGGCCATCAGGGTCAACCAAGATAAAAATAATTTATGAAATGAATGACCTGGTATTAAAATCACCCTTAAAGCTATTTGTATTATATTGTAATGTTCTGGTGAACTCATAATAAAATAGAGACGTTTGAATGTACCCATTTTACTTTTAACACTTTAAAAGTGTTTTATCTGAGGAGACATTCAAGTAACCCATCTTTATGGTTCATAGGAAAATGGTCCTCTTCAAAAGGGAAAATAAAATTCAGCTGCTAGATGTAAATCAAAAATATTCATTTCCGGCTTCTACCAAGTCATGGCTTGGGCTTATAGAGCGGGTTTTATGTGCAGTGACAGTCCTAGCCAAGGGCAAGGAGGCACAGAAAAAGGAGCAGTGAGGTGAGCTTGAGGGAGAAGAGGGAGAAAAAGAATGTGAATACAAGATGATTTCATTCCTTTTTTCTTTATAAAATTTTTAAAAATAATTTTTTAAAGTTTTAGTTTTGGCTCTACTAGGTCTTCATTGCTGCACTCAAACTTCCTCTAGTTGCAGAGAGCAGGGGCTAGTCTCCAGTTGCAGTGTATGAGCTTCTGGTTATGGTGGCTTCTGTTGGTGACGAGCATGGGCTGGAGGGTCTGCGGGCTTCGTGAGTTGCAGTACGTACGCTCAGTAGCTGTGGCTTCCAGGCTTTATAGTTTAGGCTCAGTAGTTGTGATCCACAGGCTTAGTTGTGATCCACAGGCTTAGTTGCTCTGAGGCATGTGGGATGGTCCCGGATCAGGGATTGAACCCATGTCTCCTGCATTGGCAGGCAAAACTCTCTCCCACTGAGCCACCAGGAAAGCCCCGGATACAAGATTATTTAAAAATATAAGACAGTTTTCTGGAAACCTCTGAACATGGTGAGTGAAAAGTGATTAGAAATTTTGAATGGTTTCCCTCTGGGTGGATAAAACTACCTGTTCAGCTGTAATGATTCTGATGATCTTGCCTCTTAAGCTTGTCCTTTGAGATCAGCAAAAAAAAAAAAGTCCCATTTTCTCATCTCCCAGTTGAGCTGGGGTTGATTGATGCATAATTAAGATCACTGAGTGATGATGAGAGCGGCGGAGTCTGGAAATTTTTCCATGATGATTTTCTTTCTCTTTTTTAAAAAGTCATTTCTCATGGTTCTTATACTGCACACTTTTGATAGCATGATATTGGGGGCAGAGAGTTTGTGTTAAGTTTATGGGAGATAGGATATGATATGGGGTCTGTGGAATTGTAAGCTGCAATGAAAAGTCAAAAAGAACCCAAATGAAACCCAAACAAGCTCTTAGACTGGACGAAACCTTGCAGGCCACTTAGCCTGTGTCCTTTGTTACACAGAGTAGGTGACTCCTGAGTATTTCTGAGGCAAGGTTGCTTTTTTAAGGTTATATATTTGGTCAGGGGTAGAGGCGGGAAGGTGGCCGGAATTCTCCCATTCCTAGTTTACTTTCCTCTCCACTAGGACATCGTCCTTTTATATAACTTGGGATCTTATGCTCTCTTTGTAATGCTGGAAATGTAGGTTTTAGTTTCCCTCTCTGCTAAGAACTCTATGTCTGGAAAGATGAAGTGAGTAACATTAACATCTACCTTTCAATCACTTGTCCCATTTTAAATTGAGGGTGTGCACTGCAGATGGAAGTTTGCATAGAAAACCTGGAAATTCTGTTGCCCAATGGCCCACTTAGCACTTGATCTGATGGACGTTGCTGAATCATCACATGTTCTTGAGCTATAACGTCAGCCTGAATGAAAGGTGTATAACTTGAAAATTTTTCCTCAACTTTCAAGGACCACAGTGGTAATTTATATTCAATATTTCTTTCGTTTATTTTTCTAATCAAAATAGTTGAATTTTAACAGTAAAATTAAAATGTTGAAACAGGTTTGGACTCCTGTATGAAAAGTTTAATATTCTATCTATAGCTCTACACAATGCTAGGTGATCTTGGAAATGAACAAGTATTTATTAAGATATAGTCAAAGGTATTTCTTATATTTCTAATGAAAAAAGTCTCATGAAGATTTGAATGGAAACCAGGGAAAGAGATGGATCTTAAGTACATAAATTGGCTATAAGACTTCTGATGAGGAAGAGTTTATACAACTTCCCTGGAAAAACTAATCCTCTGGAGGGGGGAGGAACACATTTATAATAACAGCTTGGCCAGTCTAATGTCTATATGAACACAGAACCCGTTACGCCAGCTACATGCAGGGAAGGCTTCATTGCTCTTTCAAGGTCAAGGTCCTCTTTGAAGGACCTCGAAAGAGATGAAGAATGCAGAATTCCTAGTGGAGAATGGGGAGGAGCATGTTCTGGTGGAAGAGTAAGAGGCAATCATAGACCCCTACATGTTTTCACAGCCCACTTCTGTCCCGCTTAACCCCATCAAAACTGATGGCCACATCTCAACTACATTCTTTTAAGGAAACCTATGCATTACTACTTGGACAAAAATATCAGGCAACCATTGCCACCTTAACTAAAAAAAAATGTGTTTGAGAGCTTTCCTGGACAGAAGATAAGAAGATGCTTTCAGCTGCATCTGGGAAGAACATGAGGTGCTGAGTCACCTGAGTGTCTGAGGAATCACAGTTAACATTCTCCAGTTAAAGCAACAGCAGAATTCAAATCATCTCAGAATAATCTGCGATCACCCAAGGCCAGATGCACTTGAGTGAGTTGGTGAATTTCCTCTGGAGAAGCGGTAGAGTTCTCCTTTGTTGTTGTTTGGTCGCTCAGTCGTGTCTGACTCTTTGTGACCCCAAGGACTGCAGCACGCCAGGCTCCCCTGTCCTTCACTGTCTCCCAGAGTTTGCTCAGATTCAAGTCCATTGAGTTCATGATGCTGTCTAACCATCTCATCCTCTACCACACTCTTCTCCTTTTGCCTTCAGTCTTTCCCAGCATCAGGGTCTTTTCCAATGAGTCAGTTCTTCACATCAGGTGGCCAAAGTATTGGAGTTTCAGCTTCAGCATCAGCCCTTCCAATGAATATTCAGGGTTAATTTCCTTTGAATAATAGCATCTTATAGTTCAGGGAGGAGAGGCTTAGCTGCTGCTGCTGCCGAGTCGCTTCAGTCGTGTCCGACTCTGTGCGACCCCATAGACGGCAGCCCACCAGGCGCCCCCGTCCCTGGGATTCTCCAGGCAAGAACACTGGAGTGGGTTGCCATTTCCTTCTCCAATGCATGAAAGTGAAAAGTGAAAGTGAAGTCGCTCAGTCGCTTCCGACTCTTAGTGACCCCAGGGACTGCAGCCCACCAGGCTCCTCCATCCATGGGATTTTCCAGGCAAGAGTACTGGAGTGGGGTGCCATTACCTTCTCCAAGAGGCTTAGCTAGATCCTTATAAACCTCTGTCAATCGGTTGCAATATTTCAGATAAATCTCTTTCACTATCTGAACTTTAGGGATCACCTTGTGGCTCAGCTGGTAAAGAATCTGCCTGCAATCAGGAGACCTGTGTTCAGTCCCTGGGTTGGGAAGATCCCCTGGAGAAGGGACCAGCTACCCACTCCAGTATTCTGGTCTGGAGAATTCCATGGACTGTATAGTCCATGGGGTTGCCAAGTGCCGGACATGACTGAGTGACTTTCACTTTCATCTGAACTTTGAAGTATCTTGGCTTCCACTTCATAAGAAAAATTGCTTGATCCATCCTCAGTCTGCTCACCATCTTACCCTTCTCCCCAAAGAACAGTGTCAAGTAAGGTGACTTGAAAGACCGGGTGCAACAGGAGCCCTCTGCTGCCTCCTGCTAAAGGTGGTGACATTGACTGTGCTCTGCCTCAGCCTCCCCCCTCAGCAACTTCCCCCCTGATTCTGTTGGGATAAAGAATGACGGGAGAAAACAGAGGCTTGAATGCTTTTAAGATCCTCCCCCTTTCCCTGAAGCTTTAATATATTCATGTGTATGTGTACACTATTGTTGTTGCTGTTCATTTGCTAAGTCATGCCCAACTCTTTGTAACCCCATGGACTGCAGCATGCCAGGCTCCCCTGTCCTTCACTGTCTCCTGGAGCTTGCTCAGGTTCATGTCCATTGAATCCATGATGTTATCTAACCATCTCATCCTCTGCTGCCCCTTCTCCTTTTGCCTTCAGTCTTTCCCAGCATCAAGGTCTTTTCCAGTGAGTCGGCTCTCACATCAGGGGGCCAAAGTGTTGGAGCTTCAGCATCAGTCCTTCCAGTGAGTACTGAGGGTTGACTTCCTTTAAGGTTGACTGATTCATTCTCCGTGCTGTCCAGGGGACTCTGAAGAGTCTTTCCAGCATCACAAATTGAAAGCATTAATTCTTAGGCACTCTGCCTTCTGTATGGTCCAACTCTTACATCCATACGTTACTACCGGAAAAACCATAGTTTTGATTATACAGACCTTTGTCAGCAAAATATTATGTCTGCTTTTTAATGCATTGTCTAGCTTTGTTGTAAAGAACAAGCATCTTTTAATTTCATGGCTGCAGTTACCATCCACAGAGTGATTTTGGAGCCAAGAAAATAAAATCTGTACAGTATATTCTTGAATATTCCATTATACTGTAGGCAGTTGTGCTCTTTGAAGAAAACAAATTTCTTGAATTTTCCTTATGATGGACTTAAGTCAAAAAGTCTCTTAATGGTTCTTCAGATGTAATGCCTGCGGAAGGGAAAGGTTAAGTGAGAATTACTCAGTCCATACAAGAAAGAGTATAAGTTCATCATTTAAATGCAAACATTTTATTTTTTACTCTATTGGCTTTCTTATTCTTCAATTTCTCTTTGTCTTATTAGGTCATTTTTGTATGTCATGTTAAAAATATGCCTTGTCAATAAAGGCTGGGTATTTAGAAATAAGGCAGCTTAAATCCTGGTGCAGCTGTTCGATTGTAAGATGGATCTCTTTTAATCTGTGTGATTATTATCCCAGGCATAGGATAGTTCAGTGAAACTTAGAAAGTGAGGATATTCTGCACAGCTAAACCTTTTTATTGATGATCATATGATGACAACAACAAAAACAGTGTAAAACAAAAATACCGTGGTTTTATGGTTTGAGTATCTCTATCAGGATTTGGCAAGGGAAATGGGGTGTGATACTTGTGGCGGACATCTTTTATAATCCCCCTTATCTGTTCTGCCTCTGAGGGAATCAGTAAGTGGAAGCTCAGCTGAGCAACTGCTACATGCAAAGCCATGTGGAGGACATGTTGAGGTAGGTACACCTGACCTCAAGGTATTGTTAATTAACTCATAGGAAAACTATGATCTGAACACTTAACAATATGTTAACAACTTAAATGCTAAATATGTATAGTAAAAATAACTGCTTTTAATTTCTGACAAAGTCAGTTGGCAACAAACAAGGAAGTTGCTTTGATAAGAAGGTTATTTGCTTTGAGCTTCCATCAGTGAGAAGTAATCAGATAATTAGAGAGGAGGAATAAAAGCCTTTAGATGAGAACAGCATCATAAGCACAAGCATGTGAGTGCAATTCCCTGTAGATAAAGAATTCTATGTCTCTTCTTTAATTGACAGTTACTTCATACGTGCATGAAAAAGGCCAAACATAGTTATAGGGCTTGCCTTTTGCTTTCTGTCTTTTCATTTTTTTTTTTTTTTAAGAAACACTAAACTTGCATCTCGGAATATTCTGACAAGCTTAGAAACCTTTTCAAAAAATAACTCATGTGCACAGCAAGACGTTACTAAACTCAGATTTTTTTTTTTTTTTTTCCCCATGGATATGACGACTATAGACTTTCTCATTCACACCTTCCAACTCGTGCAGAGAGCAGTCAAGATCTCTCCCGTGCATTTTGGCACCATTTAGGGGGCTTGAAAGGATCACAGAGGACTCCCTGAAGGGAATCTCTCAACCTTCTCGTACCTCTTGGCCTGTTTCAAGAACACTTAATTGACCTGAATTAAGATTGTGACTTCTCATTTCTCAATTTGAAGCATAAGTCAAGTGGGAATTTTGCAGTATATTTTGTGTTTTTGAAATAATCACAAAATCATATTTGAGTACTGCCTTGAGTCAAGCTTCTGAAATAACACATTTTGGATTGCCATGATGATGAAGCCACCTTCCCTTTGATATCTCAAAGATATGAGATATGAGATAAAGATATGTAGCTAAGCTGTCAGTACTGTGGAGGACTGGTTACAGTCTAGCTTCAGAAACACTTTCTCTTTTAAACATCAAGAAATTTTGGCTCAGGGGTTAATCTCTCCCGGTTATAGATTGGGTAGAATAATACTCATCCTCTTATGCAGAAAGGCTATTTTTAGACTTCTAATTGCTTCCCAGTTACTGTAAAATAATGATTGTTAAGATTTCAGCATATGCATCTCTTGGATGCCTAGCATGAAATGAGAGTACTTAGGCACTGCAAATCCTTGCCTGCCCTTTTAGAGAAGACGATAGTCCTGGCCACCGCAGGCAGCAACCCTTAGGTTAGAACCCTTAGATTCCCTCCAAGGAATCCCGGTCTTCCAACTGCATCCAGATTCTGGGTGTTGTCTTTGTCTTGTCTCTCATCGCCCTCATTGGTCTCTCACTCCCCTTAATGGACTTACCAGGTACCTGGGATCTCATGCACCCTGGCCATCTTCCCCTCTGTGTCTTTCCTCGCAGTTCCGTTCTCCCTGCCAGCTTCTCAGATTGCCACATCTTATGCCTCCCCTTAATGCCCCCTCACTTCCCATCACCTCTTCTTTTTATTCAATCTGCTGTTCAGATATCCTCATTCCCAGTCCTCTACCTCTTGTCAACAGACGAAAGTCCAAATTCTTTAGCCTCTTTGGGAAGTTGACTTTGTCCATGACATTGCGTGACATCTAGTAGGGAATGACAGAATACGAAACTTTAAGAACCAAGCCTGTAGCACTGCCCAGACATACATGGTATTACAAAGGAACAAAGCCTTTCGTAGAAATGGACTGATAATTTCCCAGCACTCAAAGCCTGGAATTTTTAGTAAGGACATAAATCCCGAGATTTAAAATAAAGGACATGAAGGAAAAAAAAAAACAAACAGAAATCCCGGAGAACACAAGCCATGTCACAGAGAATGACCTGAGACCCTACAAGATGGTTCCTGCCTTACTAAGGTTTGTCCCAGATAACGTTTTGGTAGAAGCAGCCTCCCATCCTAGTAAGGAAGGTGAGCCGAAACAAACAGAATGAAAGGAGAGTTCTCCCTCCTTCACCCCTAACAAAATTCTGTCTCGATTAGTGTCATTTTTGTGTTTGGATGTACGTTTATGAAAGCATCTTTAATTGCCCTGCTGCTGCTGCTGTTGCTAAATCGCTTCAGTCATGTCTGACTCTGTGCGACCCCATAGAAGGCAGCCCACCAGGCTCCTCCGTTCCTGGGATTCTCCAGGCAAGAACACTGGAGTGGGTTGCCATTTCCTTCTCCAATGCATGCATGCATGGTAAGTTGCTTCAGTCGTGTCTGACTGTGCGACCCTATGGACAGCAGCCCACCAGGCTCCTCCATCCACGGGATTCTCCAGGCAAGAATACTAGAGTGGGTTGCCACTTCCTTCTCCCTTTAATTGCTCAGTGTATAGTAAATTGTTTTTTCAAAAACTTTGTGGAAAATCCCGTAGAACGCTAAGGCTACAATAAATAAGTCATTGGATGTCAGGTTAAGAAGTTTGCAGCGATACAGTAGGTGATGGGAAGCTCCATCCACATTCCTTCACATGCCGTGTTCTTTTTCACTTCTATGTGAAAAGCACAAAGGAGTAATAATAGTAGCATTTTGTAACAGAAATGTAAGTTGCAACTGGTTCACATTCAACCTCTGATTCCTTGGGAGGTTTTCCACGCCCCCTCCCCATTCCTGCTTTCCAGCTGAGCTGACAGAAGGACAGAAGGATTAAGAAATCAAGTAGCTTATCTTAGAGGTACCCCACAGGGCACTTTGTCCCAGGTGTTCCTGCTTGCAGCTTATATAATCAGGAGCACTCTGCGTGCCCAGGGTATTACTATAAGGGTGATTGTTTGAGCCAGTGGGTGTTGGTGTCAAAGCAGTTATATTCAGGTGACGTGTGATCTTAAAGACCTAGTTAGTGCCCCAGGAGACCGGGAGAGCGGCTGCGTCCCGTACCTTTGCAGTCACACTTTCTGAAGTGAGGTGGCACCACTTCCCAAAGGAGAACAAAGGTGAATGATTAAGGAGGAGACAGAGTGTTCCTCCATGACTTTGGGGGGAAAAAAAACACTCCAAGTTAATCTTTTCTAATGTGCCCCTTTTTGTTATGTTTATATTTTCGGTTGGACTTCTTTGTTCACTTAAAATGGAACTAAGTCAAAACTCTGAGAATTGACCATGGCTTCCTCTGATAACCTGGAAAACTACTTATTTTTAAAAAGAAAATGAAAAGAATAATAAATCAGCTTTATTTTTATTACTTTTTTTTTTTCTTTTGTAAGGTTATCTGGAGTAGGAAATGGCACCCCACTCCAGTGTGCTTGCCTGGAGAATTCCAGGGACAGAGGAGCCTGGCGGGCTCCAGTCTGTAGGATCGCAAAGAGTCAGACATGACTAAAGCGACGGAGCACACAGGCAGTGATATTTATATGAGATAATTCTCCATCCGACTTGAAAGTTGCAGAAGGCTTATGTTGTGCTCCAGTCGCTGTCACCAAGCCTAATTTATAGGGAATTCATTTCAAACTGGATCTCAGTTTAATTAGGGCCATCCCCACAGAGCAGGTCAGAGACTCCACATTATTTTCTCTCCTTTGCTTGTACTTTTAACTTCATGGTTATCGCACACTACTGAAAAGATTTCAAAATATCCTGGAGAATATCAGGAAAAATGAACGTCCGCTCTGACCATCCCCAACCCTCCTCTTTTCTCAAGTGGAAATCACTGTTGACATTTCAAGGTGCAGCCATCCAAACCTGTTGCTCTGCTTTTACTAATAGAAACATGAGTATGTGTACACATACATACCTGTCCCGAAAGATCGTTCGGTCTTCATACAGAAGTGAAGTTGCTCAGTCGTGTGCAACTCTTTACAATCCCATGGACTGTAGCCTACCAGGCTCCTCCGTCCCTGGACTCTTCCAGGCCAGAGTACTCGGAGTGTGGGTTGCCGTTTCCTTCTCCAGGGAATCTTCTGGACCCAGGGATCGAACCCAGGTCTCCCGCATTGCGGGCAGATGCTTTGCTCCCTGGGTCACCAGGGAAGCCCATACGGAGTCATATGATAAATATCTCTCTCCTGGATATCGTGCCCCACTGGTACATGTAGAAGTATGTAAATTCTGTCGAAAGTCAAAGTGCAATAACAGGTGAAGGTTTGCTGGAGCTGCCGCCTTAATGTGTGGTGGTCTCAGGCTGGAGTGAACGGGCTGTGGCTGAATTGAGCCAGCCCGTTTCTGCGGCTGCTGCAAGCTGGCTCCGCTCGGTGAATGGATGAGCCCTCTGAAGGAGTGAGTGCAGTAGCTCCCAGCCTACTGCATAGTTCACGAAGACCCCTGGCAGTGACAGACCCTTGAGGCTCCCTTTTCAGTTTTAAAAGCAGAAAGGAAACCCTTTCCCCCAAGGACCTTGTTGCATTGATTCCCCCTGTTATCTTCTGAGACGTCTCACTGTTCTTGCTCTGGGCTCACAGGGCCTGGGGTTGAAGGGAATATTGTGCTTTTATTTTTTCTTTTCTTTTCTTTTTTTAAAATGCTAATCTTAAAAAAATATGTATTATGTATTTTTGGCTGCACTGGGTCTTCATCGCTGCACACGGGCTTTCTCTAGTGTGGTGAACAGCGGCTACTCTATCATGGAGCACAGGCCCAAGGGCGTGGTGGGCCCAGCCGCTGTGGCTCACGGGCTTCAGTTGCCCTGTGGCGAGTGGGACCTTCCTGGACCAGGGATAGGTGGAACGGGTGTCCTGTGCATTGCAGGGTGGATTCTTTTTTTTTTTTTTCAGTTTTTATTTATTTTTATTGAAAGATAATTGCTTTACAGAATTTTGCTGTTTTCTGTCAAACCTCAACGTGAATCAGCCATAGGTATACATATATCCTCTCCCTTTTGACCCTCCCTCCTATCTCCCTCCCCATTCCACCCCTCTAGGTTGATACAGAGCCCCTGTTTGAGTTTTCTGAGCCATACAGCAAATTCCCGTTGGCTATCTATTTTACACATGGTAATGTAAGTTTCCACGTGACTCTTTCCATACATCTCACCCTCTCTTCCCCCCTCCCTATAAGTCCATAAGTCTATTCTCTATGTCTGTTTCTCCGCTATTGCCTTATAAGTAAATTCTTCAGTACCATTTTTCCAGATTCCGTATACATGTGTTAGAATATGGTATTTCTCTTTCAGACTCACTTCACTCTGTGTAATAGGTTCTAGGTTCCTCCACCTTATTAGAATTGAATCAAATGTGTTGCTTTTTATGGCTGAATAATATTCCATTGTGTATATGTACCACAACTTCTTTATCCATTCATCTGTCGATGGGCAAGGCGGATTCTTCATCACTGGGCCACCAGGGAAGTCTGATGGTGATGTGCTTTTTGATGACTGGAGGCCGTCCTCTAGCTTCACTCGTTCACATGCTTGTTCATTCATACTCACGTGACCATACGGCAGAGACCCTGAGCACAGGGCTAGAGAAAGAAACCTGAAACAGACACAGTCCACCGACGGCCGAAGGACGTTACAGATCAGTGAGGGACACAAACGAGGACCCAGACAGTTAGAAGAAAGCCTGAGCTGTGCATTGAGCGGTGCAGTGTGGAGAAGTTCCTGGGCACAGTTGAGGGTGTGAGGAGAGGCTTCCTGGGCAGGAAATCTAATCCGAGTACCAAGGATGATGATAACTTAGCTAGGTAAAGAGAGCTGAGAAGAAAAGAGGTGTTGGAAAGAGAGGAGGCCTCAAGGCGAAGTTCCAAGAGTGCCTAACAGGGGCTGGCAGGTTGAGGCAAGTGATACCCGGGGCAGGGAAGCAGGGTGAGTCTCTTTGACCTTTGACCTTAAAGGCCTCCTACCTTTGGAAGGCCTGATGCTGAAGGTGAAACTCCAATATTTTGGCCCTCTGATGCAAATGGCCGACTCATTGGAGAAGACCCTGACTGTGGGAAAGGTTGAAGGTAAAAGGAGAAGGGGGTGACAGAGGATGAGGTAGCTGGATGGCATCACTGACTCAGTGGACATGAGTTTGAGCAAACTCAGGGAGATGGTGATGGACAGGGAAGTCTAGTGTGCTGCAGTCCATGAGGTTGCAAAGAGATGGACAGGACTTCGTGACTGAAAAGCAACAGCAACAAAAGGAGTTTGACCACTTATTCTGAGAGTCATGGGGAACACCTGGAGAATTTTAAGAGGCATGCATCAAGGTGTGATTTATAAACTTTGTAAGGTGGGAGGCAGATGAAATGGGGCAAGGTGACCAGTAGGATGCTAGTGTGGATGTTGGAGTAGGAGGTGATGGTGGCTTTAATCGGAACAGTGGCAGTGGCACTGGAGAAGTGTGCTGAGTTTGGGGAGGCATTTCTTGCATCCTGCGAGCAATTCTGTGCAGTTGCAGAAGTACCAGGTTGAGAAACTGCATAAACCACATGCGAAGCAGTTAATTCTGACATTGCAGAGTCGAATGTGTGTGACGCAGAGGTTAGATAAATATCTGTCTCTGAGAATGTGTGTGTGTGTATATATATATATATATGAGTGCATTTTTATTTCACTTTGTTTTCAAGAGATAATTGCACCCGAGGCTGGAGCTTGCTCACCCTATCTTTTGGATTCAGACTACAGTGCGTGGTCTATTTTCTACATGACTGGGCTTTACTTCAGAACTGACGAGTCATATATCATTCTGATTGATTTTTTTTTTTCTATGTTTTTTCCTCCCCCCTACTCAAAGAAGGGGGAAGGGGGTAAAATAGAGACTGTGATGAGACAACATCAGGGTAACTCAGCCCACATATGCAATTATCAGGAGCCCCCGAGTCTGGCTTAGGTGATCTCATCTTGTTTTGTCCCTCAGAGCTGAGCAAGAGGGGTGGACAGTGGAATAAGGTCAGGCAATGGGTAAGGAAGAATAGCTCTGTAGCCCAGGCTTGGAGTGTCTTGGTCTCTGCCAGAGGGGAGTGGTAAGAAGGGGAGACGGACAGTGTTCAGAGCAGTGGGGTATAGCTAAGCTCTAAATTGCCCACTAATCTGTCTCTCCCAAAGACTGGACTTTGCTTTCACCCATCTCTTCTGTTTTTGCTTCCTTTATTCTTGGTGCCAGTCACCCCAAAGGCAAGGGCTCCAAAGCTTAAGCATCCATCTTTATCAAAGGAGAAAGATGCGGACGGAAGGGCTGTGTGTGTATAGTTTTAAAAAATTCTTTGCAAAGGTTAAGTGGATTGCAGAAAGTGGGTAGGATTGTGTCACAATGAAATATACACCACTTCTTCAGCAGACAGTCCCTTTATTCTGCAAAAATTTTATTGTATTTGCAGATTTGATAAACTCGGACTCCATCCAGTTCACAATTACAGTTCTAAGGAATTAGGATCTGTGGACAAAACAATCTTTCCAATATATATGTATCCTCCACCCTCGAAGGAACACACATCTGTTAATGTTTTAAGAGAATTCTGAGTTTTTTAAAATGACAATTAATACCCATTAGAAAGCTGTAGAAACATGTGCCATGATCATCAGCTTTCTCTTGGACTCCAGCATACTTCTGGCCGTTGAATATCGAGGGGGAAAGTACTGGGCTGGAGTTGAAGGCATAAGTGAGGATCACGGACAGTTAAAAATGAGTTTTTGTTTTTTTAAAAAACTCTGACCCATACATTTTGGCTTCAAAAAGATGGTGGAGTGTGTGTGTGTGCGTGTGTGTGTGTATAAAATGGGAAGAAATACCAATGCCTCAAAATGGACAGGTCATTTCGTTGAATGTAACCGAACTCCTGAGCATTCAGAGATTAGGAACAGCCATAATTCCTGGCTGCCATGCTTTATGCTGATGAGGCCGCAGTCTTCTGCTCTGGCAGCACTTTACTCCTGCTTAATTTCCCCTCTAATGGTGGTGGAGGCCTGGGCATCTGTAGTCAGCTTCTACCAATGTGACTGCCTGCCACCGCAAGCCGTTATAAATTATTATTCTTATTTAGCACTTGACTCTACAGTGTATTTCTTTCCTTCACGTTTTGTAAAATACAGTTATAGACTTAGGTCTAAGTTAGCTATGATTCTTTGTCCTTATAAATTCAAATCTGTCATCAGCAATAAGCTAAACTTTTTCGGATGCTAAACATTTGTAACCCTTGCAAGACAGACTGGTGATTTATCAAGGAGTTTCATTCATTTATGCATGCATGTCATATTTACTGAATACTTACTTTATACTAGGCAGTGCTTTAGGCATTGAAGATAAAACAGTCAATCGTATGCATTATAGGGGAGAGATATTACCAGGAATTTCTAAGAGATACTAGTCAGATTTGAGGAAACATGCATCTCTATGTTGATAGTCTCAGTATGGTTTTCATCCTCGATTATCTATACAATTCCATGGGAAACTTCTGCAAAATTTTATTTTCACTATTATTTTGTCTGCCCTCTAGTTTTCAAGGAGTAATTTTTGCCTTTAGTGGGGTGATATTTTATTACTTTCTCTCTAATATCCTAGGAAAATTATTTCCTTATCTCCTACTGATGGTTACTTTGGAATGTGTAAACAATTCTTGGAAGCCTATATATGAGAATTTTATTGTAGGAATTCATATACATCTGGACAAGCAAAGGCTATTACCTTCTGTGTTCTATATTTTAGAAATTTTTTCACATTTTCTTGCCAACTTTCCCAGTTGTAGTATTCCCAGTTGGTTGATTGATTTTCTGTCTCTTTCTCTGTTTTTTTCTTAAGTTCTCCTCCTCTCTCTTGAAAAATCCATGCTTCAATGTGCTGGCAGGAAAGAGCAATTGTAGATTGTGTCAATTAGCTTACAGGAAATTATTTTCCTTTTATCTCTTGTGTTCCACCACTAATAACTATGTGACTTCAGATACTTGTTAACTTCTCTGAGTCACGTTTCCTTACCTGTAGAATCATACAGTACTTCCTGTAAAAGCTGAGATGTGTTTGCTCAGTTGTGTCTGACTCTGTAACTCTTTGGACTGTAGCCCGCCAGGGGTTACATGGGATTTTTCAGGCAAGAATATTGGAGTGGGTTGCCATTTTCTCCTCCAGGGGATCTTCCTGACCCAGGGATGAAACCCTTGTCTCCTGTATCTTCTGCATTGCAAGCAGATTCTTTACTGCTCAGTCATCAGGGTAGCCCCAAAACTGAGATATTAAGTGAAAAATATAAGCACCATATCACACACCTTGTCTGTGCTTGGTTCTCCCCAGTTTTCTCTGTGAATCTGCCCCTTTTGTTCTTGAGCCTATTCCACACTGTTCCATTTGGCTTTCTACACCTGGCATATTTAAATCCTCTCCAGGTAAGTCTTGATCTCTTATGTTGACCCTGTTCTGCCGTGGAGAAATCGAGTTCCATAGTAAGTCAGCGTGCTTCTGGGAAATTGAGCTTTTGAGATGATTTTGATATACAGTGATGCTGGGCTCAACCTTAAAGCAGCCTGTAAGTGTTCAGTCAAGTTGCCTCCCTGGTCAAAATGATCATTTCTACGCTTTGCTGTGGTGCTTGGAATTTCAAGGCTGTATATTGTCACCCTGCTTATTTAACTTATATGCAGAGTACATCATGAGAAAGGCTGGACTGGAAGAAACACAAGCTGGAATCAAGATTGCCGGGAGAAATATCAATAACCTTCCATTCTGAAGGAGATCAACCCTGGGATTTCTTTGGAAGGAATGATGCTAAAGCTGAAACTCCAGTACTTTGGCCACCTCATGCGAAGAGTTGACTCATTGGAAAAGACTCTGATGCTGGGAGGGATTGGGGGCAGGAGAAGAAGAGGACGACCGAGGATGAGATGGCTGGATGGCATCACTGACTCGATGGATGTGAGTCTGAGTGAACTCCGAGAGATGGTGATGAATAGGGAGGCCTGGCGTGCTGTGATTCATGGGGTCGCAAAGAGTCGGACACGACTGAGCGACTGAACTGAACTGAACTGATAGACTCTTTCCTTGGCCCTTTAGAGGTTTTTAGCTTTTTAGACTTTTCTTCCCAGCTTCAAATCCTCCTGGTGAGTCCCTGAAGTCAATACTGGTTGGCAGTTGAGATGGGTTAATCCGAGATCAAGGTCTTGCTGAAACAAGGGGTAGCCTAAGGTTGGAGGGCAGAGAAGACGGATGGAGAGAAGCAGCAGAAGCAGGTTTATTCTTGCGCCACGATGTTGCCATGTTTGCTGTAACCCCGGGAGTTGTGCTGCCAATATCTAAAGAAGCCCTGGCTCTGTGTGGCTGGGTAAGAAGAGAAAGAGCCATTTCCCCCCTGCTTTCCAAAGGTGGGCATGCCAGCTGAGTATCTTGATGTGCCTCATGAAGCATCATCGGGTGGAAATTAGGGAGTGGATTTGCTTAGAGCTTTGGTAAAGGGTTTCTGACTCTGTTGGCTGAATTGATGAGTCCAGAAGGAAGAGGGAAACACATCATTGAATGAGTAATTTGTGGGTGAACTGAATGAGCTAGTACTCACTTCCTGACTAGAATTTGTGGCCTGAGTACCTCTGTCCTTCCTTTTATTTGTCACATTTGCATTCAGTGGATAATGCGAGGAATAAATAACCCCCTTATCCTTTATTTCAGTAAATCCCTTCTCACTGTAGAAAGGGAATCATGTGCTTATTTTTCACGTTAATGCAGTGTCCCCCTACTCCTCAGTGCTGTAAATACCGCAGTGCTAATACACAGGGGTCTTGCAGTCTGGGCCCCATGTCAGAAAAGCTACATGAGGTCCTGGCAGTTGGCTGCAAAGCCTGCCCTGAAGATGAAATGAAGGAGACGCATATGTGTTCTCAACAAGGGCTCTGCAGCTTGTTCGGGGTCATGCTTCTCTCCTGCAGCAGCCTCTCAGAACGGGATCTCTCCACCGAGTGCTCCTCCGTGCCTGGCACCTTTGGAGAACTCCTCCGGGCCATCTCAACCACCTGGCCATCTAAACCAAGCTCACCTCGAAAGAGGACAGCCCAAGATGCTGACTTTATCTGGGACGTGAAATGCTCTACTGTTACTGGATTAAAGCATCTCAGCCATCCTGCTCTGGGTGCACCCTGGCTGAGTTGATCTCAGATTTACTATATAAGAACAAACAAGCTTATTTGCTTAATGAAACCATTCCCCTCCCCCATTTTCAATGTTTACCGCCCCCCCCCCCCCCCAGAAAGTACACGCATTACTTCATATGCCTTAAAAGCTGTTTACTTTGCAGTTCCTTTGGCTTAGAGGTTAAAGCATCTGCCTGGAATGCGGGAGACCTGGGTTCGATTCCTGGGTTGGGAAGATCCCCTGGAGAAGGAAATGGCAACCCACTCCAGTATTCTTGCCTGGAGAATCACATGGAGGGAAGAGCCTAGTAGGCTATAGTCCATGGGGTCGCAAAGAGTTGGACACAACTGAGCGACTCCACTTTCACTTTCCTGCTTGTAGCCTCATTGCATTCTCTCCTCTAATTAGTAGATACATGCATCACCTCTTGGCTATAGGGTGAGTATTTTTGTCCTCATTGGGTAGCTTCCTAGGGAGAAGCTCATGGCATCGCTCTGACTCTGGGTGTGTGGCTTGTCTTCTCACACATTCTCACCCCACCACACTTCTCCTGTGATGTTGCCGAGTCTGGCTAATTTAGACCCTTTCTCTAATTTAAGTTGCTTTCATTTAACTCTCCTTGAGGATGTCTAATGCACTTGATCACCAAGCTGAGGAGCGGCAGAGCTCAGAGAGGAGCTCCCTGTTGAGATTTCTGGATGCTGCAGGGGTGCCCAGAACAGGAGGCTCCTCAGAGTCCTTGTGGCAGCAAGTCACCGGGAGCCCTGACCAGCTGTCAGACAGGGTGACTGTTGCGGCTCCAAATACGTCACAATTTGGCATTCAAGGCTAAAAGGGAAAATAGATTTTTCTCATGCATCCCACTCTCTTTTCAGGGAGGAAAATGTTTTCCAAAAACCTCCCCACCCAACCCCCAGCGGAGATTTCCCTTGTGTCTGATTGGTTGAAACTAAGCCTATAAGGGTTAGTGTTAGTCGCTCAATCATGCCTGACTCTTTGCGACCCTGTGGACTGCAGCCCTCCAGGCCCCTCTGTCCATGAGATTTTCCAGGCAAGGATACCAGAGTGGGTTGCCATTTCCTTCTCCAGGGGATCTTCCCAACCCAGGGATCGAACCCAGGTCTCCTGCACTGCAGGCAGATTCTTTACCAAAACCAGTAGC
This sequence comes from Cephalophus harveyi, assembly GCA_006410635.1. NCBI lineage: Eukaryota > Metazoa > Chordata > Mammalia > Artiodactyla > Bovidae > Cephalophus > Cephalophus harveyi. The sequence goes on along the minus strand of SJYT01067240.1, from coordinate 243,890 downwards.
ACAGCAGACCAGAATTTCCCAATTTCGGAGCCAAATCAAAATCCGTTAAGGTGGAGAGCAGATGTGAAGTAGGTGACCACACGATAGTGTTTGCCGTGGGAGGAGTCATGCATGCGTTTCTTGGTATTTTGCATGTCACATACAAGGGTCTAAGCAGAATCTTCTATTTTGTCTGAGATATTTTCAAGTAACTGTCATTTTTTTAAATTTTATTTATTTGCTTTTGGCTGGACTGGGTCTTGGTTGCTGCGTGTGGACTTTCTCTAGTTGTGATGAGTAGGGGCTGCTAGTTGCAGTGTGTGGGTTCTCGTTGTGGTGGCTTCTCTGGTTGGGGTGCACAGGCTCCAGAGTGCGGCCTCAATAGTCATGGTACCCGAGCGTCATTGCCCCACTGTTTCCCAAGGAAGAATACACTTTCCAAAAGCCTCCCCACTCAGCCCCCAGCAGAGCTTCCCCCAGCAAGTGGAATCTTTCCGGACCAGGGATCAAACCTGTGTCCCCTGCATTGGGAGTCAGCTTCTTAACCACTGGACCATCAGGGAAGTCTGAGTAACTGTTATTTCTTTTTAGATTTCATCCTGGATCTGGATTCTTACACTGCATACAGAGGGAAAGGCATGAGAGAACGAATGGGGTCTTGGGGGAAAACATAAGCAAATGGGTACCTAAAAAGGTTCCCTATAAGTAGACTGAAAGTATAATTTATAATTTAAATCAGGATGATTTTAAGCATCAACAGGGGTGCTATAAATAATCCTACCATGTCAACAGGTAAAATCATCCTAGGCAAAGTAAAATGTATGCCCAAGCCAGGTCTATATGAGGGAGTCTTTTTTTTTTTTTTTTAATGTGAGGGAAAAAGCAAAGTTTATTTTTTAAAAAATGTTTCCTTAGGTGGAGAAAATGCCACATTTATTTAAGATCATGGTAAATTCCAAGTTTATATGCAAAGTTCATGTTTAATTTTATTTAAATCCTAAATCTTATGAGACATTAGAAAGAATATTATAGAAGATACTGTTTTTACCCCTCAGAACTTGTTAATATTCTGGGATGAATTTGGGAAAAAAATATTAGCATGTACAAAAGCAAAATATTTCATATTGGAAAACTATAAATGTTTATCTTTTATTTTATCTTGTGTCGGTGCCAAGTGTTCCTCTAATTTCTCCTAACCTGCCAAGACTTAGCTGTCACTGAGGATCTTTTCAGTCTTGGCTGCTGATGGAAGCTTGGAAAACAGCTTTGTATGAGGGGAATAACCAAAACAGAAGAAGGCGAATCTCCTACAGACCAAATGTGTTCAAGCTTGAATGAAACATATGAATGATCTTTCTAAGGGAAGGGGGAAACCAGTCATTTTGCCCTCCAAGAAAATATTCCAGGTTCTTTCTTTCCCATATGTAGTTTAGCTTTGTGGTTTGCTGCTGTGCTCACAGAATGTTCTTTACCCGTCAATATCCAGAAAGGAGAGCCTTTTCACTGAAACAGGCCACTGAATCTGTTTCAGGGAGTACCGCTGATAGTCTGGGTGTATCTGAAAGAAGGAGAGGGGCAAGAGGAAGCCTAACCATACATCTTGGGAAGGTATTTTCAAAACTGAGTGTTGCTATTGAAAAAGTGAGAGGAATTATCTTGAAAGCCCCGAATCACCCCCTGTTCCACTCAGTTTCAGCTGAATACTAATGTAAAATGTTATGAATAATAAAAAGACTCGCACTCCCCTACATTTGTAAACGTCAGTCTTTCACGCTTCTTAAGAAGAAGATCTGGCTTCTTGCTTTTTCTTATTGGTCCAGTGTGCCCTTTATTCAGTAATCTCAGAAAGTATGATCGATACGAAGATGCTGCTTTGATTTCTGGTTTATGTGATTAGATCTTGGATCTTAGAAATGAATGAGTGAGTGAGTGAGTGAAGTCGCTCAGTCGTGTCCGACTCTTTGCGACCCCATGGACTCTAGCCTATCAGGCTCCTCCGTCCATGGGATTTTCCAGGCAAGAGTGCTGGAGTGGATTGCCATTTCCTTCTCCAGGGGATCTTCCTGACCCAGGAATCGAACCCAGGTCTCCCGCATTGCAGGCGGACGCTTTACTGTCTGAGCCACCAGGGAAGCCATAGGTTAAAAATATCAGCTTTCTATCAAGGGTTTAACAGAAACCTCATATTTCTGAACAAACTTCTCCTGCTTTGGAAAGGGGCTATTTCTTGGTCTGCAAAACTGCTTATCCATGAGTTACATTCAGTCTTGGCTACCAAAAAGAATAAGTCACCCCTGGGCCTTGATGACAGTGTTGTCATTTAGATGGCAAACAAGGCATGAAATACCCTGTCACAGAACTCAACTCCCTTAAGTGGGGACAAGAAACCCCTCACCTTTGGGTATAATCAAAGGTCACTGTGAAATCGTCTCATGTTCTAGTATCCAGGCTCATAGCCTCCCAGTGGTTTGTTGCTTCCAGGGAGCGTTCTGTTTCGTCCAAAACTGGATGAAGTAGGTAGATAGGTGGATCTGGTGGATGCATGTGAATGAATACTGAAACAGCTCTGCTGCTAAAATTTCCCAGCAGCCCATAATTAGTTATTTCTCTGATTTTTTTTGAAATTAAAAAATATATGTATGCATATATATATATATAAAATTTCAGTTCGGTTCAGTTGTGTCGGACTCTTTGCAACCCCATGGGCTGCAGCACGCCAGGCCTCCTGGTCCATCATCATCTCCTGGAGCTTATTCAAACTCATGTCCATCGCGTCGGTGATGCCATCCAACCATCTCTTCTTCTGTCGTCCCCTTCTCCTCCCGCCTTCAGTCTTTCCCAGCATCAGGGTCTTTTCCAGTGAGTGTGTGTGTGTGTGTGTGTGTGTGTGTGTGTGTGTATTTAAGGCTGTGCTGGGCCTTCACTGCTGCCCTGTTTTCTCCAGTTGAGGCGAGCAGGGGCTACCCTCTAGTTGTGGTGTGGGGACTTCTCACTGTGGCGGCGTCTCTTGTTGTGGAGCATGGGCTCTAGAGAGCTGAGACTTCAACTGTGGTGGCGCACAGGCTTAGTTGCCCCGAGGCATGTGGGCTTTTCCCAAGCCAGGGGTCTAACTGGTACCCTCTGCCTTACAAGGAGGATTCTTAATCAGGGACCAGAGAAGTGCATGTCTCCTTAATCTTTACATTTATTTCCTAAGCGGTAGATAAGAACATGGGCTTCCCTGGTAGCTCAGGTGGTAAAGAATCTGCCTGCCATGCAGGAGACCCCGGTTTGATTCCTGGGTTGGGAAGATCGCTTGGAGAAACGATAGGCTACTCACTCCAGTGTTCTTGGGCTTCCCTGGCAACTCAGAAGGAAAGAATCCACCTGCAATGTAGAAGATCTGGATTTGATCCCTGGGATGGGAAGATCCCCTGGAGGAGGGCATGGCAACCCACTCCAGTATTCTTGCCTGGAGAATCCCCATGGACAGAGGAGCCTGGCGGGCTATATAGTCCATGGGGTCACAAAGAGTTGGACACGACTAAATGAGAACAGATAAGAACATATACAGAGAACATATACAGAGATAAGAACAGATAAGAACATATACAGAGAACACACTATCCAGAGGATTACAGAGTCAGCTCTCTAGAGCCTTGTGCTGGAAGAGCTGGCTGTTTCCGCCACCTTACTCTTGACATACAGCCAGCAGCCCACCAGCAGCTGTCTAACAAAGCAGGGGGGGATGCAGAGGTGGTTGTCTTCAGTAGCCTCACTCCTTGTAGTGATGGTATCATACTGTCATACTTGGGGAACGAGACTGACATTTAGCCACACTATTTATATAATTACTCTTCTCTTTATTTTTCTGATCCAACCTTCAATCATCTCCACCTTCTGGGCTGGCAGGAAATTCAAAGATTTGCTTTTTGGATAAAGGAATTGTATGTGATTCTTTAGCAAGTGGTGACGCAAGAACTTGGAGAATAGTGTTTAGTTTGCTGTGGGGTCATCTTTATTTTCATTCCTTTGGGCTCTGGATGCTTCAGGGCGTGCTTTGTCTCAAACACTGTCATTGCCCTTGTGTTTAGTGGTTTGCGGTCAGTAGTGCTCCCACCAGCCATCCGCTAGCTTCTGGTAAACAGCTATCCTTGTCTTTTGCAGAAGTTGAGCACTTGATATCCTGGTCGTGGGTTGACTTGAGTCCTCAGAAGAAATGTTGAAGTCCCGATCCACGTGGCACTAGTGGTAAAGAAACCATCTGCCAATGCAGAGACGTGGGTTCGATCCCTGGGTCAGGAAGATCCCCTGGAGGAGGGAATGGCAACCCCCTCCAGCAGTTTTTTTTTTTTTTTTTTTTGAGTTAATGTTTTTATTTATTGCAGATAAATACCTAGAAGTAGAATTGTTGGATCAAATGATAATTATTTAATTTAGTTCTATGTAGTTTCCATCCACTCCAGTGTTCTTGTCTGGAGAATCCCAGGGATGGTGGAGCCCGGTGGGCTGCCATCTGTGGGGTCGCACAGAGTCGGACACGACTGAAGCGACTTAGCAGCAGCAGCAGTTTCCATGTATAAAACCGCATAGAACTAAATAGAGAAATCCACCCCCCAAATACATGGATGCCCAGATGACTTAAATCAGAACCCCTGATGATTGTGTATTTTTAATGCTTTTTGTTGAATTAAATTGATTTAATTTTGGCTTTGCTGGGTCTTTGTTGCAGCGCTCTGGCTTCTCACTTCAGTGTCTTCTCTCATTGGGAAGCGTGGGTTCTAGAACCCACAGTTGCAGCACTTGGGCTTTGCTGCCCCATAGCATGTGGAATCCTCCGGGAGCAGGGATTGAACCCATGCCCCTGGCATCGTCCGCGTCCCCTGCATCGTCAGGCAGATTCCTAACCCCTGAACCACCAGTAAAGTTTGATTGTGTATTTTTTTTTTAATCTTATTTATTATTTTTTAAAATTTATTTATTTTAATGGAGGCTAGTTACTTTACAATATTGTATTGGTTTTGCCATACATCAACATGGATCCGCCACGGGTGTACATGTGTTCCCAATCCTGAACCGCCCTCCCACCTCCCTCCCCTCTTCAGATGATTCTAACATTCTGTCAGGGTTGAGAGTCCCTTCCCTAGGCATTTTCACAGAAATACCTTGACAGGAATTTTACAGCATATTTGCAACACTCTGCTAGAAATGGAATTTGGTTGAAAAACTCATTAAAATCCCCAAATCATTAATTCTATCTACAACTAAATCGTGTGTGCATTTATCATATCCCTCTGAGTATTCTAGATCCTCACTATTCAAGCATCTTCCATGACATCATCTGGGAGCTTTTTACAAGCACAACATTTCAGGCCTAGAGAAGCCCACGGACAGAGGAGCCTGGTGGGCTACAGTCCATGGGGTTACAAAGAGTTGAACACAACTGAAGCAACTTAGCGCGCACACAGACATGGATGTGACCTTATTTAGAAATAAGGGTTTTTACAGCTGTGATTAAGATGTAAGTTAAGACGGGAGCCTCCCGGAGGAGAGCGGGTCCCCAGTCCAATAGGGCTGATGCTCTTACAAAACAGGCTAAGAGACACAGGCAGACACACACAGAGGACTGACTGCCCCGAGAAGACACAGCACACGGAGGAAAAGCACTGTGGCTGCTGGGCGGAGACGGCCGCGATGTGTCTGCAAGCCACAGAGCGGCGAGGGTTGCCAGCATCATCCGGACCAGGAGAGAAGCTCGGGGCAGAGTCCGCCCTAGAGCTTTCCGGGAGAGCTTGGCCCTACTTATGTTTGGACTTTAGACTTCTGGTTTCCAGAATAGTCAAAAAATAAACTTTTGTTATTTTAAGCTACCCAGTTTGTCATGGCAACCTCGGGGACATAATGCAATCGCCTTCTCTCCCTTCCCTGATACAGATCCTATGTTGCTCACCACGTTCTTTCCTCTGTGTCTCCCCCTCTCTGGGGTCACTGAGTATAATCCCTCTCCACTGAGCATTGGGAACCAGGATGTGCGCACTCTTCCTGGGGTTGCAGAGGATAAAGAAAATGGTAGGGCAATTTAGTCACTTTGTTGAGATTTTACTCTGTTACACTTACATTTCCAGGAGGCAGGTTTTGCGGGGGAAAGATACAAGAAGTACAAGAAGTGAGAGGTTGTTAATAGTTGCCAAGGTCAAACCTGCAGCTCTCTTGACTGTTCCCTCTGGCATCCTCTTCCAAAAGAGTGTCTCTTACAACTTTGACTTGTCAGTTTTTCCCCCCACAGATGTTTTCTGAGTACCGCCCATGTGCCAGGCAGTGAGGAGAGAGTCCTAGTCTTCAATGAGCCAGCAATCCAGAGGGACACCAAGAGGTACATAGACATTTATAAAGCAAGTATGAGAGAAGCTTTTCAAGAAGATGAGAAGAGGTGAGATTTATGTAACGACTGCTCGGGCATCATAAAAGTCCTTACTTAGAGATTCTTTCTGAGCTGTTTCTTCAAGAATGAGCAGGATTTTGTCAGGCAAATTGAGAAAGAACCTTCTAGGATGTGGAAGTATTCTGGGAAATTATATGATAATTCTGAAAAGAGGGAATTAGTAGGCATGATTAGATTATAGGGAATGGCACCCCACTCCAGTACTCTTGCCTGGAAAATCCCATGGACAGAGGAGCCTGGTGGGCTGCAGTCCATGGGGTCGCTAAGAGTCGGACACGACTGAGCGACTTCCCTTTCACTTTTTCCTTTCTTGCATTGGAGAAGGAAATGGCAACCCACTCCAGTGTTCTTGCCTGGAGAATCCCAGGGATGGGGGAGCCTGGTGGGCTGCCGTCTATGGGGTCACACAGAGTCGGACACGACTGAAGTGACTTAGCAGCAGCAGCAGCAGAAAGAGTGGTAGCAGATGAGGAAAAGGTGGATGAAGGCCAGAGTGTGAAATATTAGGGAGTGCTTCCTGTGGGCTAGGTCCTGTACCAGTTGTTTTCAATAGGTTATCAACTCTGAGAGGTGACTACTGGCATTACTTAATGGATGAACTTGAAAATTAAGAGATATAGGTAACTTGCTCAACACAGTCAGATGGTAGGTGATGGAGGCTAGAGTTCAAGCCAGGCCTAAATCCCCAGACCCTGTTCTTCTCACTACACTGTGCTGCAGAGAGAGGTGGAGCGTGTCTGGAAGCCCTTGAGGAAGAGTGGCAATTATATAGCCTGGGTGGAAGAGTCACTGGACTTTAGAGACCGGAGGCAGTATGGCCATGGCAATCCAGGAAGGAGATGATGTGAGACTGAAAAGAGGGAAAAGGGGACTAATTTGCCCAATGATCCGTTTATCAGTTGATGGTTGGAAGGAATGAAAAAGGAGAGTATTGACTCTAAAGTCCTTGCTTTGAATCATGGTTTGAGGATGGTACCATTCTTCAAGGCGAATTAGAGAGAGGAACAGGATGTTCTGCAAAGAAATACTGATTTTGTTTTTAGCTGCTTTGAATTTCAAGTGCCTGGTGGAAGATGTCCAACAGCCAATTATAAATTTTGGTCTGAAGTTCGGATGGGAAGTCAGGACCAGAGATCCACTTGTGATTCATCAACAGTGTGGTTGAGCCAGAGTGACCTTTCTTGAAATGTAAATCTCATTTCTGTCACTCCACTGCCTAAGTCACTTCAGCAATCATGTGGTGCTCTTAGAGAAAAGACCTGCAACCTTAGCATGACTGGCAAGGCACTGTGAACTGGCTCAGCCAGTCTCCAGGCTCATCCTGAGGTACGTTCTCAAGCAGGCTCAGGTTCTGGATTTCAGTTCTCAGAGACATAAATGAGACCCATTTCCACCTCAGGAAGCACCCCCTCAACACATGCTCTCCTGTGCACAGCATATGCATGCACTAGCATGCACGTGCAAACACATGAACACATGCATGCGTATCCTCATAGCACGCACATATGTAAGTATGTGTACATGCACACAGATCCATGTGTATGCACTATGAACACACACAGATGCTCCCTCCATGCACATATGCATATGTGCACATATGCACATGCATGCTCACAAACACACGCAGACCTTTCACCTAGTCAGTTCTGACTCACTCCACACACTCTCAGCTAAAACATCTTTTTATCCATGTTGTTGTGTTCAGTTGCTCGGTCATGTCCCACTCTTTGCGACCTCATGGACTGCAGCACACTAGGCTTCTCTGTCCTTCACCGTCTCCCAGAGCTTACTCATGTCCACTGAGTCAGTGATGCCATCCCACCATCTCATCCTCTGTCATCCCCTTCTCCTCCTGCCTTCAGTCTTTCCTAGCATCAGGGTCTTTTCCAGTGAGTTGGCTTTTCACATCAGGTGGCCAAAGCATTGGAGCTGTAGCTTCAGCATCAGTTTTCCCAAAGAATATTTAGGATTGATTTCCTTTAGGATTGACTGGTTTGATATCCTCGCAGTTCAAGGGACTCTCAAGAGTCTTATCTAACACCACAGTTTATCCATGACCTCATACTAAAACAGGGTGTCCTTTTTTTTTTTTTTTTTTTTAATGTCATAGCACTTATTGAGTTGTATTGAGTAATTTATGCTCTAATGTTTTCTTTCCTGTTAGAATGGGAGTTCCATATTAGTAGCAACAATTTACATATTTCTGAAGGCTCTAAGTATAGTTTCTAGCATGAATGGGTAATATAATTTATAGACTATGGGTGCACATTGAGGATGGATGGATGGATGGACAGATGAAGCTGTGAGTGTTAATGAGATGTAGAGAGTGAATGTGCACTCTGGGGAAAAGAAACAAGACTCAGAGGATCCTTCCCACTCCACAATGAACTTCCAACCCACTTAATCTCTTCTCTAATGAGAATTACTGCTCTGGTAAGCTTTGAAGATTTTCTTTAAAACTTCTTGTCCTTTAAGAAGATGCAGTTTACTACTTATGCTCTGGGTCACAATGTATGGAATATACAGGAGGAAAACTAGGCCGTCCTTTTCTGTTCGTGTCTGAACTATCTCATTAATTGACACCCATGTTGCAGTAATCAACTTCTCATTAGATGATATTTTTTCCCTTTGACTGTTGGCATGAACAGGACATTCAATTTATCATCACTTGCCTATTTATCACTTAAAGGAACTTTACCTTCCTCCTAGTTATCACATCTTAATTTTTTTCTGGGTTTTGTAAAATCCTTAATCTTATGATAGGGTTTTATTTATTTATTTTTTCCTTTGGTAAGCCTTTAGCCATTGCTTCATCTAGCATTTCCAAGCCATGTTTTAGTGAAATGAGATATCCTTTTATTAAGATTTTATTTTGCCAGCACTCATTTACTGCATGGAATACTTCCTCAGTTTTCATGGTATTTCATGGCTAGATCCATGTGCTCATGTGATCATAACACATTAAGGCCAAAATAGTGGTTTCACTTTTCGCTTTCATGCATTGGAGAAGAAAATGGCAACCCACTCCAGTATTCTTGCCTGGAGAATCCCAGGGATGAGGGAGCCTGGTGGGCTGCCATCTATGGGGTCGCACAGAGTCGGACACGACTGAAGCGACTTAGCAGCAGCAGCAGCAGCAGTGGTTTAATACTTATTTAAATAGTATGGTTTTTCTTGTGCTCATGGGACCTTCTTATTTAATCCCAGGAAGTCACCTCTCAAGTATATGCTTTTAATTATAAGGAAAACTAGATGAAAAAAAGTGACTTGATCGTGGCACAGACATGCCATCATCACAAAAAATAATCTGCAGTCAGATCTACAACATCACTTTTATTGACAAATATCATTTCAATGTCTTATATACAAATATTCTCTTTACAAATCATCTTCAGCCAAAGAAAGAACTTGTTAGTCACAGATGGGCTGTCTACCTGTCCATAAAAATATCCTATAGAGAGCTTTCAAAACAAGAGAATAGGATTTTTCAAATGACTTTTTGTAATTTTAAAATTTTCTATCTGGTATCTGTGTTTAAAAAAATAGTGTATGAAAGCAATATGTGTCACTGAAATGAGAATGGCCATCTATGTATACTTTAAAAAGCTCAGAGGTAAATAATCTGCCTGTAATGCAGGAAACCCAGGTTCAATCTCTGGGTTGGGAAGATCCCCTGGGGAAGGAAATGGCAGCCCACTCCAGTACTCTTGCCTGGACAGAGGAGCCTGACAGCTACAGTCCATGGGGTCACAAAAGAGTCGAACGCAACTGAGCAACTGGCACTTTCACTTCCACACATGAATATAGTTCTCTTGTTGAAGTTTCAGAGCGATCTTTCATGCCATTCTCCTGGCTTCTCTGAAGGGCACACTATTGATAAAGTTGTTTGAGAGTGGGTTTCTTTAGCTTCCATCTTCTATCTCAAATACTTCCCCAGGCCTCCCTCTGCTTCCAAATTCTTACTATGTCAGGCAGAGCTGGCAAACAGAGCTTTCTCTCAATGGAGAAAAGTTAACTAAGAAAGAAAAGATTGCCAAAAGGCTGAAACTACTTAAGGAGTTAACAGAAAAAGCTGCATCGGAAAAACAATGGAGGAACATAAGTTCCCAATTATCATAGGCACCAAAAAAAAAAAAAAAAGAATAAATCAAAGATCAGGAGGCAAATCTACAATGAAGAGGATAAGGGGTTTAAAATAAACCCTTTCCTCTTGATTATAACATGTGTGTGCATTTCTTTGCTCCAGTGTTTTGTTTTGTTTTTTTCCTCCTATTATATATGATTATTTTTCCTGTTTTTTCTCTTCCTAGCCTACTGAATTTTAAGCCTCCTGAAACAGGTATAGTTCTGTGTTGATCACCACTATATACCAACAATTAACACATAGTTCAGTTCAGTTCATTTGCTCAGTTACCTCCAACTGTTTGCCACCCCATGAACTACAGCACACCAGGCTTCCCTGTCTCTCACCAACTCCTGGAGCTTCCTCAAACTCATGTCCATCAAGTCGGTGATGCCATCCAACCATCTCATTCTCTATCGTCCCCTCCTCCTTCCTTCAATCTTTCCCAGCATCAGAGTCTTTCCCAATGAGTCAGTTCTTTGCATCAGGTGGCCAAAGTATTGGAGTTTCAGCTTCATCATCAGTCCTTCCAGTGAATATTCAGGACTGATTTTCTTTAGGATGAACTAGTTGGATCTCCTTGTTGTCCAAGGGACTCTCAAGAGTCTTCTCCAAAAGCATTGATTCTTCAGTGCTCAGCTTTCTTTATAGTCCAGTTCTCACATCCATACATGACTACTGGAAAAACCATAGCTTTGACTAGACAGACTTTTGTCGGCAAAGTAATGTCTCTGCTTTTAAACACATAGTAGATACTTTTAAATAAATGTCCAGAGACAGACAGCTTTTTCTATAGTTTTAATAATTTTGAATTAGGCTCTCCATTTTCTGACCTCCAACTTCTTTTCTTTCCCCTCAAATGACACCATGGCCCTTCTTTACCTGTGTCCTCAAGGTTAGTGAGCTTAAGGTCTGTCTCCATATGGGCATCAGAGAATGATATGACGTCATAGTTCACAATCTTCTAATACATTTGCCCTGGACAGCTGTTTGTAATAGAGTGAGGAGAGATGAACTGTGTTGAAAGCTAACTCAGGAGTTGAAACCTGTTTGGTGAGCATAGATTTTTTTCTTGGGAATATTCCTTTTAATGAAATGAAAGAGAATAAGCCAGAATAACTGCTTATACCAAAGCTCAGATTCTTCAAATATGTTTTCTCTTCTTTAATTCCTATAGGAAGATACTAGTGAGGAGATTTGCCTTTTAAGACTAGGAAAAGTCTTAAAGAACATGAGAAAAAAGCAAAACATACCCCAAAAACATGGACTGGAAGGGGAAAATCAAGCTAATAAAAAAGGACATTTTCATTTAATCTTGCCACATGATTTCTTCACCTTCCACACCTTTGAGTACATCCAATAATTTAAACAAAGAAATTTTAAAGTATTTAATATGTTGGAAAATTTCCATTAAATGTGAGAATATCTTAATGAAACTTAACACAATTGATCATGTATAATAATTTAACTTAAAGAACAGTTTTTAAAATAAGGATTATTGAAAGGCTGATAAAATTCAATAAATTTAGAATCACTTTATACATAATATACAGGGGGCTCAGGAGAAGGTATATATGAATGATTTCTTATTAGTTAATATAATTAGTTGCTGCTGCTAAGTCACTTCAGTCGTGTCCGACTCTGTGTGACCCCTTAGACGGCAGTCCATCAGGCTCCTTGTCCCTGGATTCTCCAGGCAAGAACACTGGAGTGGGTTGCCATTTCCTTCTCCAATGCGTGAAAGTGAAAAGTGAAAGGGAAGTCGCTTAGTCATGTCAGACTCTTCACGACCCCATGGACTGCAGCCTACCAGGCTCCTCTGTCCATAGGATTTGCCAGGCAAGAGTACTGGAGTGGGGTGCCATCACCTTCTTCAATATAATTAGTTAATACAGTATATTTTTCTATCTCTTTCCAAATAAAAATGGATGTTGAAGTCTGACTTATTTATCTTGTTATAAAAAACTATAAATGCATAGGTAGGGACAGAAATAACTAGCTTAAATAAGGAGAGAGAGGGAGAGATAACTATGTACATATATACAGAGATTATATGTACAGATTTCCCTGTACAGAAAAAGGAAATGAAATATAAGTATCATAGCTAATGAATAAAAAAGAGACTTATGAGCTTTGCATTCTGTGAGTGACTCTGCTGCTAATAGCTTATATTAATATTATTCTCCTAACATGAATTAACAACTCTGCTCAGCTAATAGACACTGTAAAGATCATTTAATACAACTATCTTATTTTACTGATGAGGGTACTAAGTCCCTTAAGGAGTAGAAAAGAGCACCTCCACTTTCTAAAGCCAACACGAAAGTGATTCCCAAGGCCAATAAGACAAGAGGGGGGAATTCATTCATCCTTTGAACTCATATTTTTCCTTTACCAGTGTTTTATTGAGGGCCTTATCTGGGGACAGGCACTGCACTAGGCATTAGGGATACAGGTGAACAACCTACAGGCTTCCTGATATCATGGAACCTAAATTTTTGGGGTGGAGTCTAAAAATAAATTAAGTAAACAGATACATAAAGAAAATAATGTGATAGGTGATAACTGGCTTGGAGGAAGAATATGTAGCTTAGTCTTCTCTAGGGGCATCAAAATTGAGACATGAAGGCTGAGAGTGGCGAGACATGTGCTCAGTGTGTGGGCTTTGAGGGGAGATCATGCCTGGGAAAAAGGAAGGGACCAGTGGGCAGAAGAGAAAAATCAAATTTGCCGAGGTGGCCAGCCAGATCCCGAAGGGCACTGGCGGCCGTGGGAAGCGATGAAGACGTAATTCTAAAAGCAACAGAGAACATTGGTGGGCTTTGCTTGAGAGAATGATATCATCTGATGTATATTTTGAAAGGTCACTCCTGCTGCTTTATGGGGAATGGATTGTAGGAGAAGGGGGCAGAGAGGAAGAGGAACATTACTCAGGAGGCTTTTAGTGGGAAGTGTGGAGAAAGAGTGGATGTGTTGGAAGTATATTTCGGGAACGATGATAACAAAATTTGCTGATGGCTCATGGATATGGAAGTAGGAGGGGGATTAATGACAAGGGAGAAATTGGGATTGCCTACTCTTTTGGACTCGAGAGGCTGAGTAGACTATGGTGGTATTTACTGAGAAGGGGAAGACTGGGGTGGAAACAGAAATATATTTTATTAGACTAGCACTTATATTTTATTTGACTTGGGTTGTCTAATCCAAAAAAAAAATTAAGTCTCACCTAAAGCCAAATATATTTCACTTTGGTCAGGACCAATATGAATGTGCCAGAGGAAATCATGAAATATGGATAATATCTTCTCCCTATATCACAAACAATATAGTCATTAATTTTCAGAGTGGTTGAAGGCCATCTTTGGAATGAGATGTGAATTGGAGGAATCTGTGAATGTGGAAACGGTAGTGAATATGTGCCTGAGTATTGTCAGTGGTGGGTGTGTGCTGTGTGTGAGGACAGGATGCCACTCTGCGCTTATCAAAGGGGATGCCCTTGGGTTCAGTTCAGTTCAGTCCAGTCGCTCAGTCATGTCCGGCTCTTCATGACCCCCATGGACCACAGCACGCCAGGCCTCCCTGTCCATCACCAACTTCCGGAGTCTACTCAGACTCATGTCCATTGAGTCGGTGATGCCATCCAACCATCTCACCCTCTGTCGTCCCCTTCTCCTCCTGCCCCCAATCTTTCCCTGCATCAGGGCCTTTTCCAGGGTGTCAGCTCTTCGCATCAGGGGGCCAAAGGATTGGAGATTCAGCTTCAACATCAGTCCTTCCAATTAACACTCAGGACTGATCTCCTTTAGGATGGACTGGTAGGATCTCCTTGCAATCCAAGGGACTCTCAAGAGTCTTCTCCAACACCACAGTTCAAAAGCATCAATTCTTTGGCCCTCAGCTTTCCTTATAGTCCAACTCTCACATCCATACACGATTACTGGAAAAACCATAGCCTTGACTAGATGGACCTTTGTTGGCAAAGTAATGTCTCTGCTTTTTAATATGCTGTCTAGATTGGCCATAACTTTCCTTCCAAGGAGTAAGTGTCTTTTAATTTCATGGCTGCAATCACCATCTGCAGTGATTTTGGAGCCCCTAAAATAAAGTCTGACACTGTTTCCCCATCTATTTGCCATGAAGTGATGGGACCGGATGCCATGATCTTCGTTTTCTGAATGTTGAGCTTTATGCCAACTTTTTCACTCTTCTCTTTCACTTTCATCACGATTCTATTTAGTTCTTCTTCACTTTCTGCCATAAGGGTGGTGTCATCTGCGCATCTGAGGTTATTGATATTTCTCCTGGCAGTCCTGATTCCAGCTTGTTCTTCATCCAGCCCAGCATTTCTCATGATGTACTCTGCATATAAGTTAAATAAGCAGGGTGACAATATACAGCCTTGATGTACTCCTTTCCCTATTTGGAACCATTCTGTTGTTCCATGTCCAATTCTAACTGTTGCTTCTTGATCTGTATACAGATTTCTCAAGAGGCAGGTCAAGTGATCTGGTATTCCCATCTCTTTCAGAATTTTCCACAGTTTATTGTGATCCACACTGTCAAAGGCTTTGGCATAGTCAATAAAGCAGAAATAGATGCTTTTCTGGAACTCTCTTGCTTTTTCCATGATCCAGCGGATGTTGGCAACTTGATCTCTGGTTCCTCTGCCTTTTCTAAAACCAGCTTGAACATCAGGAAGTTCATGGTTCATGTGTTGCTGAAGCCTGGCTTGGAGAATTTTGAGCATTACTTTACTAGCATGTGAGATGAGTGCAATTGTGTGGTAGTTTGAGCCTTCTTTGGAATTGCCTTTCTTTGGGATTGGAATGAAAACTGACCTTTTCCAGTCCTGTGGCTACTGCCGAGTTTTCCAAATTTGCTGGCATATTGAGTGCAGCACTTTCACAGCATCATCTTTCAGGATTTGAAACAGCTCAACTGGAATTCCATCACCTCTACTAGCTTTGTTCGTAGTGATGCTTTCTAAGGCCCACTTGACTTCACATTCCAGGATATCTGGCTCTAGATGAGTGATCACTCCATCGTGATTATCTGGGTCGTGAAGCTCTTTTTTGTACAGTTCTTCTGTGTATTCTTGCCACCTCTTCTTAATATCTTCTGCTTCTGTTAGGTCCATACCATTTCTGTCCTTTATCGAGCCCATCTTTGCATGAAATGTTCCCTTGGTATCTCTAATTTTCTTGAAGAGATCTCTAGTCTTTCCCATTCTATTGTTTTCCTCTATTTCTTTGCACTGATCACTGAGGAAGGCTGTCTTATCTCTCCTTGCTATTCTTTGGAACTCTGCATTCAAATAGGTATATGTTTCCTTTTCTCCTTTGCTTTTCGCCTCTCTTCTTTACACAGCTATTTGTAAGGCCTCCTCAGACAGCCATTTTGCTTTTTTGCACTTCTTTTTCATGGGGATGGTCTTGATCCCAGGCGCCTGTGCAGTGTCAAGAACCTCCATCCATAGTTCATCAGGCACTCTGTCTATCAGATCTAGTCCCTTAAATGTATTTCTCACTTCCACTGTCTAATCATAAGGGATTTGATTTAGGTCATACCTGAATGGTCTATTGGTTTTTCCCTATTTTCTTCAATTTAAGTCTGAATTTGGCAGTAAGGAGTTCATGTTCTGAGCTACAGTCAGCTCCCGGTCTTGTTTTTGCTGACTGTATAGAGCTTCTCTATTTGGCTGCAAAGAATATAATATTTTGATTTCAGTGTTGGCCATCTGATGATGTCCATGTGTAGAGTCTTCTCTGGTGTTTTCAGAAGAGGGTGTTTGCTATGACCAGTGCATTCTCTTGGCAAAACTCTATTAGCCTTTGCCCTCCCCTTGGGCTAGGCGGTAATTTAAGGTATTTGATGGTTGATCTTCTGAAAACTCTAATTGTTCTTCTTTCCAAACTATTTTCAGGCATAATGCTCTGTGTGATTATTCATGGAGTTACAGGCAGACACATTCTCTTTTGCCTAGAATGAAAAGTTATGCATTCATCATCAGCAACTATTTGGGGAAGTAGAAGACTATATTCATTTTTGCTTGTCTTTGATTTTTCTACCCAACGTACAGTAAAGCACCCCATAGAGAACCTATATATATTAGCCAGATGTGTAGGGCATCAGGCTGAAAGGTTACAGAGAAACCGTGAAGGGCCGAGTTGCTTTATAGTTCTAAATGTTAAGAATCTCAGCCTGAAACTTGAAATCAACACTAATAAACAGCAGTCTTAAACTGCCCACACCCATCATAATCACACTGCAGCACACGGATTTTTCGAATGGCATCGAGAGGGATACCTTTGTCCCCCAAAATCAATCAGTTCTCTGCTTCTAGCTTGATACTGCACAATAATGCCCACAGACTCCAAACTCATTTAGAGAAGGAAAAGAAAACCTTTTATTTTCTACTTTGAGGAGAGAGAGGTAATTTGCAGTGGAGAACAGAAGGAGGAAAAGTGGGAGAATTAAATTTTTCAGCTTTCTCTCTCCGGCTGGGAGAAAACTGAGAAGAGATTTGGGGAGAACTCAGGTAGTGGCATCATTTTAAAGGTAAATAAAAACTCAAAATCTCTAAGTTTTTGAAATTGGTGTGATTGAGGCAACTTTATTTCCACTGTAATTGCTTAGCAAAATAAACTGTCGGCTCGATGGATGAGATGACAGTTTCTCTTCAGGCTTAGCATGGTGTTTCTATGCCCCAAAACGTACTCCATTATATAAAAGATGCTCAGTGAGTGTTACACTGACTTTAATTGACTTTCCCTCTTGGTGGCTTATTTCTCAGTCTTTCTGTTGTATATTCTATTGTACAGTTCTCCCGATCCTTGTAGAGTGTCTGTCCTTTGACTCTTTTAAATGGCATTTGGGAATGCGGTGAATTTTATAGCTTCAGAAAATCAACCTCATCAGTTTATCCAGAGATGATGATTCATTAATGAAATTTACAATAACTAGATAATTATGTCTCTTTCTGATATATTCTTTTATGTATATTCTAAAAACAAAGGTCCAAGAGTAATTTTCTTCAAATTTTTTGGGGAAATAAAGGGGATGTCTTTAGCCGAAGCAAAAAGATTTGAAACTTGGCAAGGAGAAAGCCGGGATCAAAAATATTAAATATAGCCCTCTTTTTAATGTCACGCATGAAATAGATGATCATCTAAATAGATTTTCCCTAAGTCTGTGGGGATTTGGCTACTCCTTGCTCTGTGTGTGCTAAGATCTCACTGACTTTAGAGCTCCCCCTAGATTTGTTAAGAATTTCTTTCTTTAGAGAGAAATGGATCTTTCTCTCTTTGGGATGTGTTACTTTCTCTTTCTTTCCCATGTTATGTATTTTTCAGGTGACCATTTTAGCAATTGCATCCAATATTTTTAAGCCACCTAGCCTCAGTTTCTTGTAAAGAGGGTTTAAGGGGATTATTATGTGTGTTTGCAAATTCAGTTGGCCATATAAGAATTGACTTGACCTGGAAATTAAGCATTGACCTATATTACTAATACTTACAAAACAACAACAACAAAAAAAAATTTTCTGAACTAGTTTTACAACTCTTCCATAGATAAGAAATTATCTAAAAATGTGAACGTAGAATTGAGAATGGAGCAGGAAGAAAGGAAGTCAGGATGTGAGTGGATGAGAACCATCAACTTTGGAGCAGCGCAGTGAGACAAGGGTGGGTACGGAGCAAGAGATGATGGATGTGAGTGCAAGCAGGTGCCTCTGAAGTACTAAGCAGAATTTGGCTACCTCCTAACTGTCCTTGAGTTTTCCAAATTTGCCGGCATATTGAGTGCAGCACTTTCACAGCATCATCTACCAGGATTTGAAATAGCTCAACTGGAATTCCATCACCTCCACTAGCTTTGCTCATAGTGATGCTTTCTAAGGCCCACTTGACTCCACATTCCAGGATGTCTGGCTCTAGATGAGTGATCACTCCATCGTGATTATCTGGGTCGTGAAGCTCTTTTTTGTACAGTTCTTCTGTATATTCTTGCCACCTCTTCTTAATATCTTCTGCTTCTGTTAGGTCCAGACCATTTCTGTTCTTTATCGAGCCCATCTTTGCATGAAATGTTCCCTTGGTATCTCTAATTTTCTTGAAGAGATCTCTAATCTTTCCCATTCTCTTGTTTTCCTCTATTTCTTTGCACTGATCACTGAGGAAGGCTGTCTTATCTCTCCTTGCTATTCTTTGGAATTCTGCATTCAAATAGGTATATGTTTCCTTTTCTCCTTTGCTTTTTGCTTCTCTTCTTTTCACAGCTATTTGTAAGGCCTCCCCAGACAGCCGTTTTGCTTTTTTGCATTTCTTTTCCATGGAGATGGTCTTGATCCCAGTCGCCTGTGCAGTGTCAAGAACCTCCATCCATAGTTCATCAGGCACTCTATCTATCAGATCTAGTCCCTTAAATCTATTTCTCACTTCCACTGTATAATCATAAGGAATTTGATTTAGGTCATACCTGAATGGTCTCTCCAAAATCACTGCAGATGGTGACTGCAGCCATGAAATTAAAAGACGCTTACTCCTTGGAAGGAAAGTTATGACCAACTTAGATAACATATTCAAAAGCAGAGACATTACTTTGCCACAAAGGTCAATCTAGTCAAGGCTATGGTTTTTCCAGTGGTCATGTATGGTTGTGAAAGTTGGACTGTGAAGAATGCTGAGTGCCAAAGAATTGATGCTTTTGATCTTTGGTGTTGGAGAAGACTCTTAAGAGTCCCTTGAACTGCAAGGAGATCCAACCAGTCCATCCTAAAGGAGATCAGCTCTGGGTGTTCTTTGGAAGGAATGATGCTAAAGCTGAAACTCCAGTACTTTGGCCACCTCATGCAAAGAGTTGACTCACTGGAAAAGACTCTGATGCTGGGAGGGATTGGGGGCAGGAGGAGAAGGGGACGACTGAGGATGAGATGGCTGGATGGCATCACTGACTCGATGGACAAGAGTTTAGGTGGACTCCGGGAGTTGGTCGGAGAAGGCAATGGCATCCCACTCCAGTACTCTTGCCTGGAAACTCCCATGGACAGAGGAGCCTGGTGGGCTGCAGTCCATGGGGTCGCTGAGACAGACACGACTGAGCGACTTCACTTTCACTTTTCACTTTCATGCATTGGAGAAGGAAATGGCAACCCACTCCAATGTTCTTGCCTGGAGAATCCCAGGGATGGCGGAGCCCATTGGGCTGCCATCTGTGGAGTCGCACAGAGTCGGACACGACTGAAGCGACTTAGCAGCAGCAGCAGCCGGGAGTTGGTGATGGACAGGGAGGCCTGGCATGCTGCAATTCATGGGGTCACAAAGAGTCGGACATGACTGAGCGACTGAACTGAACTGAACTAACTGTACTTGAAATTATAAGACCATCTTGGCTGAAATCTCAGGTGTTCACTGTCCACTGTGAAGCTTCATCACTGGCTCTCTTCCGCTTGTGCCTCTTTGCCTGCCCACAGATGTTGGCTGGTACCAGCTTCTCACTGCTCTGAAATCTAGACTTACCTTCACTGCTTAAAAGTGCATTAACAAATGTTAAGATATTAGGACTTAACTGTGTAATTTATTACATAATTGGAGTTCTTAAGCAAACATTAGAAAAGAAAGAGTTTGGGTGAGAAAATAAATGGGCAGCCGTTGGAATGACTCAGAGATATGGATGCAGAGAACATGTGGACGGCAGGAGGGGGGTACATGGAGGATGATACAGATTACAAGGTTGAGACCGATGCCTTGTATAAAATAGCTAGCTAGTAGGAACCTGCTGTACAGCCCAGGGAGGTCAGCTCGGTGCTCTCTGATGACCTAGAGGGCTGGGATGGGGGGTGATGGGAGGGAGGTCCAAAGTGGGGGGATACGTGTATACATACAACTGATTCACTTTACTGTGCAGCAGAAATTAACACAACCTTGTGAAGCAATTATACTGCAATTTGCAGGGGGTGGGGGGGAACGCTTTTGTGAAGGGAACGGATAGAAGTTCACCTACCCACAGTGTTCTCAGCAGCCTTTTCCCCATAATGGAAAAGTAGTCCACAGTGTGCATGACTTAGTTCTCTGCTCAGAACTTTCAAAGCCAGAATCCCCAGAAGTTACAGTCCATTTTCAGCAATACCCACAAAACCTAATATAGTCCACTTCTGAGTAATCATTTAATTATGGTGTCTTATCATTTTATTTTTAAAAAATACGCTGAGTACATAAAATGACTAAAATATCAACAGATTCTTTCTTCCTACGCGCAACCATTAATCTTAAATGTTCCAGGAGGAGATGTTTCAAAAGTAACTCTTTGCAGAACTAGTGCTTCTTTCTGAAGCGGCCCTGCTTCTTCCCAGTCCTGACTCGCATCTCTTATCTTCCTCATCACCTTGCAGTTTTAAGAATTCCAGCATGTAGGTGTGGACTGCTGGGGGAAGGGTGCCATTCTGCATTCTCCGGTACTTCAGCCTGGAAGCCTGGCAGGCAGCAGTATTGTGGACCATGGAGCTTTCAAACAAACAGAACGTTGTCTGTTCCTTCCTTCTGTAATTTTTGGCAAAGTTCTCTGTTCTGTGTCTGGCTTCTTGAAACTTTGGATGAATAGACTGGGACGTGGAATTAATATAAAGAAGTGGCATCTTTGTTGACTTATTCAACAGACTATGTGTACATAAAAAAAGTGAAATAAGCACCTTCAAAATTGTGGTCTGCATGTGTCTGAGATTTTAGAGTTTAAACAATGTAACATGCAGTACCATAGAGAAAGCTGGGCTAGTCTCTGGATGCTTTAAAGTTTACTTTCTGAATAAAGATATCGCGTAGGCCCCAAGTGAATAAAATACCAGCAACTGTGTGTAGCCTTGCACATCTGTTAGCATAGGGACAAAGATAGACCACGGTACACAGTGATAAAGTTAAAAGTAAATTTCTTGAGCTGAAATGTCATAGGATTTACAGCCAAAGTGAGTGAGCTCCTCTACATAGTAGAATAGCAATGATGAAAAAGATAAGGCAAGAGTTAGAATTGAGATGCAAATTTCCTACCTAGAGAGGCAGGATTTCGTTACATACAATTCATGTAGTATAACCATAAAACAAATTTTCCTGGTAGACTAGGGTTTCTCAACTTCAACACCCTTGACATTTTCGGCCAAATAATTATTTGCTGTGAGGGACTGTCCTGTGGCATTGTAGGAGGTTTAGCAGAATCCTTGGCTTGTGCCCACCAGATGCTAGTAACATCTCCCTCCACTTATGAATTTCAAGGCTTTGCCAAATGTCACCTGTAAGTTAGGGGAAGGAAGAAAACGTGCCTGGTTTAGAATGATCGCCATGGCCCATATTGACCAGAAGGGAGTTCTGTACTCTTACAAAAAGATTTACTCTTTGTCCCAAATCCATAAGTAGTATGGTGTGTGTGTGTGTGGTCAGTCGTATCTGATTCTTTGCTACCCCATTAACTATAACCTTCCAAGCTCCTCTGTCCATGGAATTTTCCAGGCAAGAATACTGGAATGCGTTGCCATTTTCTACTCCAAGGGATCTTCATGACCCAGGGAATCAAATCTGTGTCTCTTACGTCTCCTGCGTTAGCAGATGAATTATTTATCACTAGCGCCGCCTGGACTTCCTCCAAGTAGTATGGTAGGTTAGTTTAACTTGGGGGAACTCACTGTACAGAGTAAGTAAATAGTGGCCAGTTGCCCAGCAGAACAGAATTCTTCAATCAGCTAATTATCCTCTTTCGCCTCTGTATCTTTTCTCTAAATCTTCACTGACCATGGAATTGATCATCTCCTTTATTCTAGAGGAGAACAGAATGTCTCTTGACAATGCAAAGGTTTAAATGACTGTATTTTCTGTCTTCACATCACGACTAACTTAGAAAAGTAGTTTTCAGTGTCTTTCTCCACCTCCTCACAGCCCACTTTCTGGAACACATCCCGATTTGCCTTTTTTTTTTTTTTTTTTTTCTTATAACACTACTAAAAGTGGTCCCCCAAATGCTACAATCCAATAATATTTCCAATGATCACATTAGTTGGACTTTTCCTAAATTCATCTCTTTTGACTTCTGTGAAACTTTTGCTACTCTTGATCAGTGGTTCCTAATGTTACCATATATGAGAATCCCTGGAGGGCTTGTGAAAACAGATTCCTGGGATCCGGGCTCAGGAGGCTCTAGGCATGAGAATTTGCATTTCCTACAAGTTTCCCACTGACGCCCAGGCTGCTCCTCTGGGGGTTAAGGTTTCAAGGCCGCGTCTTGATCATTCTCTTCTTGAGCGCTTTGGTTTGGCTTTCATGAGCGTGGTTTCCTAAGACTGACTCTCTTTGACACTTTGGGTCTCATTTTCTAGTCCTCTCTACTTCTCGGTGACTCTCAGCAAGGGTAAATTCACCTCCCGCCCCAGAGAACATTTAGCAATGGTACTAATAATAACCACTATCTTTAAGCACTTTCTAAGCACCAGAATAAGTACCTTGCATTCCATCTTATGTAGAGTAAGCCTATTTCGTAGATTCTGTTATTGTACCTTTTATGATCCCATGGAAACCAACGGTTTAAAAGGATAAGGAATATACTCAAAGTCACCTATATCATAACTAGTAGAATTAGGATTTGAAGATGGGTGGCTGCCTAGCAACCAAACCGATGCTCCTCTAATAGCACACATTTCAATTGCTGCTGAACATGACTCTCTGAACCTGGTCTTCATGAAAAGCCAGACCCATCCTCCTGAGGATCTAAGACCTGGGTGCAAAAGAACTAGCCGTGCAATTCAACCTTTGTACCTCCAGGGGATGGTGGAGAAGGTTCCCCATTAGCGAGAAAAGCAGTGCAGCTGGCTAATAGAAGGAGACACAGAAGAAAGCATTTCTTTGTGGGAGTTTATTACAGAGACACCTGCAGACCTCTCACTCTCTCCTAATTAACCTCTCCCTTTCATGCATAGCTTCCATTTCTAGGCTGTAATGGATGCAAGATTACTGCAGCATTTTGTTCTGCCAGGTTGACCCCAGTACACGTACCACATTGTAAAGTTCTGGCTTAGTTACTGTCTGCATGTTCAGGATTCCTCTGAGCGGGGGCATATGAGGCTTGGCCCCAGTTCCAGAGGGGCTGCCTCATTTTAAAAGCAAGGAAACCTGCCTCATTTTGGATGGATACTATTTTGATCACTGATGTTGATGGAGTAACCCCTACTTCTGTCTCCCTTATTGATGCTTCTCTAGTATGTGAAGAGTCTTTAAGTGTATGTCAGGTCAGAGATATCAGGAACTCAATAACTTCAAATGCAATAATTACAGAACTTTGGGAAGACTTCATCTGCACACTAGCATCCCTTTGTATGCATACTATTTTGTTAAGGAACAGCAAAAGATCTACCAGGATGGAATAATGATGGTCTTTATCATCCTCAGCTTGCCTTTCTCTTTCTTATCCAGGTCTTCCCAAAGATTTCTGCAATCCCCATCCCACCACACCTATAGTCTTTACTGGAAAAAATGAACAACTTGGTTTCAGTAGTAATCATATACATTTATCTACTGGAGATTTTCATATTCATTCAGTCTGAAAATATTGTTTGCTATATTTACATAAGGGGCTTCCCAGGTGGCGCAGTGGGTAAAGAATCCACCTGCATGTGAGAAACATGGGTTCGGTCCCTGGGTCGAGGAGATCTCCTGTAGGAGGGCGTGACAGCCCACCCCAGTATTCTTGCCTAGAGAACCCCATGGACAGAGGAGCCTGCCAGCCAACCGTCCATGGGGTCGCACAGTCAGACATGACTGAAGGGATGGAGCATGCACGCTTGCACCAAGCACTGTAGACATATTGAGCAATAAGGCAAACAAGATTCCTATATTATAACATTACTTATATTATAGTAATATTAGTCAGAAGATAGCCACGTGCTAAATTGCTTCAGTCGTGTCCGACTCTTTGAGACCCCATGAAGTGTAGCCCACCAGGCTCCTCTGTCCACTGGATTTTCCTTGCAAGAATACTGGAGTGGGTTGCCATTTCCCTCTTCGTAGGATCTTCCTGACCCAGGGATCAAACCCAGGTCTCTTATGTCTCCTGGATTGACAGGTGAGTTCTTTACCACTAGTACCACCTGGGATGCCTGCAGGTAGCCACATGTTTCTAAAAGTTTGCTTTAAAACAAAAATCATTGAGTGAATTTGATGTGTAACATTGTGTAAGCTTCACGTGTATAATGTGTTACTCTGATGCATTTACATGTTGTAATACAGTTGTCATTGTACTATATTTATCATCTTACATAATTATAGTGCAGTATTATTACCTATAGTCATTATAATGCACTTTAGGTCTCTAGGAATTATGTATTACTCGTTACAAGTTTGTATCCTTGAATGCTGCTGCTGCTGCTGCTAAGTCACTTCAGTCGTGTCCGACCCCACAGATGGCAGCCCATTGGGCTCCTCCATCCCTGGGATTCTCCAGGCAAGAACACTGGAGTGGGTTGCCATTTCCTTCTTCAATGCATGAAAGTGAAAAGTGAAAGTGAAGTCGCTCAATCGTGTCTGACTCAGCGACCCCATGGACTGTAGCCCACCAGGCTCCTCTGTCCATGGGAGTTTCCAGGCAAGAGTACTGGAGTGGGATGCCATTGCCTTCTCCAGTATCCTTGAATAACATCACTCTTATCCCTCCCTCTACCATCACTTGGTAACTACCATTTTATTTTGTTTTTCATAGGTTTTATTTTTTTATATTCCATATATGAGTGATTTCATATAGTACTTGTCTTTGATTTATCTTGCTTAGCATAATGTGCTCAGAGTCTATCCATGTTGTTACAAATGATAGGATATCCTTCTTTCTGGTGGTGGAATGATATTCCATTGTGTATATGTACCACATCTTTTTTATTCATCCATTGATGTTGCCCTTTCATTCATATACTGTGTATTTATGTATTTCTTATATGAAATATTGCATATACTGTGTATTATATGTCACATCTCATGTATTCATGTCTCATTTATAAATTTCTCATAAATTCTCTACTTTTCCCTACATGTCTCTCGACTATTACACACGTTTCATAAGATGTATACATTTTTCATAATATGTATATATTATATTTTTTTTGTTGCTCCCTGTGAATGTCTGCATGG
This sequence comes from Cephalophus harveyi, assembly GCA_006410635.1. Lineage (NCBI taxonomy): Eukaryota > Metazoa > Chordata > Mammalia > Artiodactyla > Bovidae > Cephalophus > Cephalophus harveyi. Next base: position 218,218 of record SJYT01067240.1, on the reverse strand, counting down.
AGGAAAGGACTTAGATGGAAGGAAGGTCACTACAGAAGGATATGGGGTATCTTTCCTTTTAATGTATTAATAATTGTAAACAATAGTAGTGATATTAGCCATCAGAACATATTTATATTTCACCACTAAGATATTAGAAAGACCCATGGGCATATGAACATGGTCTGGGTTCTAGATTCTTTAAACAAAATCATTATTACCTGTGCCTAAAGGATTTTATTACATTTCCTGAAATTATGGAGTTTCTTTTTTTTTTGAGATACACCCTCCAAAAGTGTATGCGGCAACACATTTGTAAGATCATTTTTAAAGCGACACCAACAAAAGTAAGGAGCAGAGGTAGCTGGTAGATGGGAGAGAGGAAGGGCTAGTGGCAAAAGAACAAACAAGAACAACAAAAAGCGTGTTTCAGGTCTTGGACAGCATTTCTGTCTTTTTAGGCGTTTGTCATATTCTAGCTATTAACCTGTCAGCATCAGACAGATTGAAAGAGATGGTTCCTCTCAAGGTGAGCCCTTAAGAAAAGGAGAATAAGGAAAAAAAAAAAAAAGCCATTGCTGGAGCTAACAGAGAAATGATCCCACCAGGGTCTGGGTTGTGCCTAGAGAGGAAATGATATGACCGCCTGGCTGTGTGCTCAGAGAGGGACAGGTATTATGTGGTGGGGTCAGGATGTAGCGGGTGTGACCACAGTGAATAAGGAGAGCTTTTTCTTCCAATCTGCTTGAGCAAAGATGCAAAACCAATTCAAAGATGCAGGGCACATGTATTAGGGAAAGAAGATGAGGCTGACTGGTGATGAGACCATGGAAATTCAGCAGAGAAATGATGAATGCCGTTCCAGTGGGGACCACGAATCACCCTCAGACATTGGTGGGGGACCACAGTCATTCCAAGTCCCCATCTCAGAATTTGGTGGGTCATTTTTTTTTTTTTTTTCAGAAAACACAGGTAGCTTTATAGCCTTAGTTTGCTCATGAAAATTCTAGCACAACACAAAGTTCATCATATATTTCTGGCTTTCCATGTTTTGGGCAATGTGATGGACATGAGTAAGTAGGCTCTGGGAGTTGGTGATGGACAGGGAGGCCTGGCGTGCTGCAGTCCATAGGGTCCAACGAGTCGGACGCGACTGAGCGACTGAACTGAACTGAACTGAGGGCTTCCCAGCTGGCTCAGTGGTAAGAATCCACCTGCCAATGCAGGAGAAGTGGGCTCAATCCCTGGGTCAGGAAGATACCCTGGAGGAAGAAATGGCAACCCACTCCAGGATTCTTGCCTGGAAAAATCCCATGGAGAGAGGAGCCTGGCGGGCTTCAATCCATGGGGTCGCAAGAGAAATGGGCACGACTTGGTGACTAAACACCAAAAGTGTGATACCCTCTACAGCTCTCTTTCTCCCTCTCCAAGCCTGTGAAAAGTGAAGGCTAGTTGCTCTCCAAGCCTATTAGTGATCTTCAGATAGTACCCCTTCTGTTTGCCTGGCTCCTGGAGTAAGCACTCTGATAACTTAACAGCAAAACCTCCAGTCCACCCATAGGAGACAAAAATAGACCATTTTATCTTTATGTTAAGCCATTGAGGTTTGGGGCTTTTTTGTTACAGCAGCATAACCTGGCCTGTTATAATGGGCACATTTGATTAAAGTATAGATGTTTTATTTTTCTTAATGAAGAGCAGCAAAAAGTTTACATAATGTTATAAACTCTTCTCACAACCCAAATTACCACTTCATTATACCCACAGCCCTATCCATAGGGTAAGTTGCCTTAAAGGGGTTTTGTTTATTTTAGTCCTGGAAGATTTAAAGCCATCTTAAAAAGTGCAATGCTTAGGAATATGACAAAATGGAAACACTGTGTTGGTGGATGTCTTGGGATCTAAAGGGCCTCTGTGGGTTAAGAGCAGTCATTACTCTGTGCTTTGTTTGATGCTCCATTTATTTAAATTATGCATCTAAAATGCAAACTTTTAAAAACCAAATATTCTTTATAAGATGATTGTGTGTGTGCGTGTGTGTGTGTGTGTGTGCACCCAGTTCCTCACTCACGTCTGATTCTTTGCAACCCTGTGGACTGTAGTCTGCCAGGCTCCTCTGTCCATGGGATTTTTCCAGGCAAGAATACTGGAGTGGGGCTGTGCCCTCTTCCAGGGGGTCTTCCCGCTTCCTAACCCAGGGATTGAACCGGTGTCTCCTGCGTCTCCTGCCCTGGCAATTGGATTCTTTTGCCACTGACCCACCTGGAAAGCCCTATAAGGTGATTGTGGTGGTGCTTTAGTCGCTAAGTCATGTCTGACACTTGGCACCCCATGAACTGTAGCCTGCCAGGCTCCTCTGTCTGTGGGATTTCCTAGGTAAGAATATTGAAGTAGGTTGCCATTTCCTTTTCCAGGGGAATTTCTCAACCCAAGAATGGAACCTGGGTCTCCTGCATTGCAGGTAGGTTCCTTACCAACTGAGGCACCAATTACTCTTAAATTTTAATTCCATATTTTGTATTGATTTTTAAGAACATTTTAAATACCTTAAAAGACCTTTTACACTTAAACTTTTAAACTTAAATCTATATCAGTAAAGTTTGACTCATTTTATCATTATTTCTGGACTCATTTTTATGTTTTCCAGGAGGATTAGAGATTAATATCCAGCTAATATATTACATGGTAGTTGCTTCTCAAGGTCAATCGAATCTCAACTGCTGGTCAGTTGGCTGAGATTATTTTTTTAACCACTAATTAGATTTATTGTCTCAAGATATAACTTCTTTTACAAAAATCTAATATTTTTCTTGCAACTTGCTATCCCGCCCCCCCCAATTTTATATATATATATATATAAATATAAAATTGCCTTTGGCTATATTATATGCACCATGTCATTATTAGACACTGTCCTTTATTTAACATTATTAAAATCATATATTCTTATGTGTGGTCAGTTGCTCAGTCATGTCTGGCTCTTCTCAACCCCATGGACTGTAGCCCGCCAGGCTCCTCTGTCCATGGAATTTCCCAGGCAAGAATACTGGAGTGGGTTGCCATTTCCTTCTCCAAGGGATCTTTCTGACCCAGGGCTAGAACCCGCCTCTCTTGAGTCTCCTGCACTGGCAGGTGGATTCTTTACCACTGCACCACCGCTTGTGAGCAACTTTTGAAAAAGTCAAGGACCATCTGGCAGTTTCATTTCCCAGGAGATGAGGGTGAATGTGAATAGTTATTTCTCCTCAGTTTATAAGATTAGTGTGTCATCCTAGCAAGCTCTGGTGAATCCTTTTCTCTGGGTTTCTTAGATGTGAAGCCCAGAGCTGACCAGGCTTATTAGCTCATGGAAAGGCTCCTTCTTTGTTCTTCAAGACTGACTTATTTCCTGTTACTTCTGTTTGCCATTCTCTACTCATCCAGTAGCAACAGACCCACATCAATACTTTAAAGACAGGCACCTAAGTAAAAGGTAAAGTAAAATGTAGTTGCACATATTTTTTTAGTACTCTTTTATTTATTGAAATCAATGATAATTAAATATATTTTATTGTTATTATGTTCATACTCCTTGTATATTAAAACTACCTGTCATATTATTTATAGCAAACTTTTTAAAACATCACTGCAAACTTTCATGGACTTAGCTTGTTTCAATCAACAACAAAAATTATGAGTAGTTTTGTGGTTATTATTTAGCATTCAAATTATCACTGACTGGTTAGTAGGGTCTTCTTTAAGTGAACTCTTTGTCCTTTCAGTATTTCCTTGATATTTTTGTGCATATCCTTGTGTTGTGGCTGCAGGAGTAGTTCTAGACTCATGGAGATTAATTCCGGTCCCAAAACATGAAATCAGCAAGACTGGAAAGAATCTTGCATATGCGAGTGTGGATAGTGGGCATGAGCCCTGGTTCTTAGTACTTGAAGTAATAGCAAAGCTGAAAAAAAATGTATTTCTTGCTGAAGTCATAAGTTCATGATTTTTTTCCTTGAGAAGGGCATAATTTTCTGTAATTTCTCTCCAACTGGTTACTGATTTCTACTCACAGTTTTCATCTAGATGATCAGTACGCTATAAATATCAGGGGGCGTTCGTAACAGAGGCTGGTAGGACAATCAAACTATAGAAAAACAAGTAGAGTGTGAGGCTGTATTCACGATGTATCCATGCATGCCCCTGAAGAAAAGCCTAGGGACTTCCCCAGTGGCCCTGTGGCTAAGACTCATGCAGGGGGCCTGGATTTGATCCCAGGTCGGGGAACTAGATCCCACATGCCACAACTAAGACCTGGTGCAGCCAGTAAGTAAGTAAAAAAAAATTAAAATTTAAGACAGAAAAGCCTGAAAGGGTCATCTCTAAAGTTGATTTATCCTGTTCATCATGGTTTTAATTCAGTTCAGTTCAGTTGCTCAGTTGTGTCCGACTCTTTGTGACCCCATGGACTGCAGCACTCCAGGCCTCCCTGTCCATCACCAGCTCCCGGAGTTTACCCAGACTCATGACCATTGAGTCAGTGATGCCATCCAACTATCTCATCCTCTGTCGTCCCCTTCTCATGCTTTTACATTTTTTCTATTATCCAACTTTTGTTTTTTAAGCACATTTTATTTTGTAATGAGAATGCAAAAATATTATTTTTTTTTATAAATAGCTAAAGAAAAATTTCCAGCCAGAAATAGCTCTATGTATTTTTCATTAAGCACACTGAATCTTGTATACACAGCATATTCATGAAATCTCAGAAATTGCTTACTCTTTATAACTAGGTGATATTTTGCTTTTTGTGTCCATGCATTCCCTTTAGAAGGAGGAAGATTCTGGATAATCTTATTGCATCATACTTATGCTTCCCTGCATTGCTGTCTGCATGGGGGGGGATTAACAGCAAAAGACTTGTCACTTGCGTTCTATTCATGACCTCTCTTCTGCGAGCCTTATAGGTGGGATGCAGCAAAGAGGAGATGCAATTCCAGGGAAATACGGGCTCATAGATCTTTCAGAACAATGTCAAGAAGAAAAGCTTTCTCACGATTGCTGTACCAAGTGATGCTTTTAACTGCTTTAGAGCCGTCACTGTGAGAGCAGTGAATCCAAAAGTGAGGAACAGGACTGTATTCGGAGTGTCTTTTCAAGACAACAGGGAGTCTGTTTTCAGGCCTCCTTTGGCCACGTTAATACCTCCATTGTAAAAGTGTGGGATCACGAGCCCGTTGGGGTGACGTAAATCAGCAGTAAACCATGTGCCTCTTTGCTGGTGTAAGGGGTAGAGCTGCAAGTGCTCACTTATGAGGGAAGGATCACCTCTGGATCTTAGGGAGACCTTTCTGGCTGCGTGCAGATCTTGAAACCTCTCTTGAGTGGCAGTCGCAACATTTTCACATGGTTGGCTATTTCTTCCATAATTTCATTTGCATTCAACTTAAATTTCACTTTCAGCCTCTTCATTTTTTTCTTTGATGGCCGGTTCTCTACTTTGACTATCCAGTCTTATGACAAAATGTCACATGGGTGCATCACTGAGAGAAAGGCGACACCTTACCTGTTTTGCTATCTGTGCATGAACTGAATAATAGACATCTTGTGAACATTCACTGTCAGACTTTGAAAGAACTTACGTGATTGGTCATGGATCATAATGTAGGTCTGTGATTCATGTAGTGATTGTGAACTGAAGAGCCAGCAGTGAAGTTCACACTCCTGTGGGTAGCTGCCATTAGTATCCTGTAGTTCAGAAACACCTTGTTTTATTGCACTTCTCTCTGTAATGCTTTCCAGATAACCATGCTTCTTATAAACTGAGTTTGTGGCAACCCTGTGTGGTCAGGTTATGTGTAGCATTTTTTAGCAGTGCATTCGTTTTTAATTTAGGTAAGCACAGTTCCTTTAGATGTGATGCTCTTGCTCTAGCATAGTGTCAACAGAACTTTCAGGTACACTGGGAACCAAAAATTCATGTGAACCACTTTATGTAATATTCATTTATTGTGCCAGTCTGGTATCGGACCTGCAGTGTCTCCCACCTATTCTTGTAACTGAAAATTAAACTCTGTTATCAAGATGTTGAAGTCATTAATTGCTGCTGCTGCTGCTCAGTCGCTTCAGTCGTGTCCAACTCTGGGCTGCCCTATAGACGGCAGCCCACCAGTCGCCTCTGTCTCTGGGATTCTCCAGGCAAGAATACTGGAGTGGGTTGCCACTTCCTTCTCTCAAGTTATTAATTCAATCATAGTAAATGAAATCTGTGCATGTCAGAACCATGCAAGATAAGGCTGTGTATATGCGTGTGTTTAGTATTTTTCACTTTGTAGCTTCAGCATACCATACCACAAAGTTGGTGCCTCGTAACACCTAGGTTATTGTGTTTTATGACAAATACTATTCAGTCTATCTCTCTTGGCCCATTTTTTCCAAAGCAGCTTTTTGTATCGTAGTGTATTCTGGGCTCTGGTGAAAAGTTTTGAGCCATCATAGCTGACAGATATGTGCAGGTGGTCATGCACAGAAGCAAAAATGAAATTTCAGTCTGGTTGTTATCAAAAAAAGATTTGCCAAGGGTTTGAGGGTACTGGCAGAGGAAACAGAATAGTGAGAAGCAGACAGGGGTTGACTGGAGCTCTCTGACATTTTGAGGAAAACCCTATGCATCACTGCAGTCTGAGGGCAGCTTGGCTGAAAGAAACTGGCCAGAGGAATGTTCTGACTTTGGATGACTTGGAGAGGAACGAAGTGCTGTTAATAATATACAGATAATGGAAAACTTCCCCCCGTGGGAAGTCTTGGGCTATGATGGTCTCCCATTTCCAGATACTGAATGGGATTAGAGAAGGAAAAGAATTGAGAAGAGCTTTTGAAGAGAGATTTTAATGTTCTTTGTAAATTCAACAGAGATCAATATCTTGTTAAGGCAGTAGATGCAGGGAATTCCCTGGAGGCCCAGTGGTTCGGACTCGTAGCTTTCACTGCCGTGGCCCTGGGTTCAGTCCCCGGTTGGGGAACTAAGACCCTTGCAAGTTGCAATGCACAGCCAAGGGGGAAAACAAAACAAAACAGACCCAGTATTAGTATGAGCATGTAGAGCAGAAATAGCTTTATTTGGAATGTGCAGTTTAACTCATGGTTCTGACGTTTCTAGCCATGGTTTGGCCATTCATTTATTCATTAGTATTCATAAATTTTTGCCAAATTTTTTTTTTTTTTTTTTACCATGGCCTATTGTGTGCCAGACACCACACCAGATTTTATGCCATTGGGGTCAAATCACTTTACTTCTTCAAGTTTCTTGCCTGTGAAATTCTTAGACTTCTGAGATCTATTTAATAGATTCACACCTCATTCAAATGGCAGCTCTGTAGTATGAAAATACCTATTTTTCTCCTGTTTCTCTTGGAAAGCCAGGAATAAGTATAACATAATTTCACGGAAGGAATGAAAATATAATTTCAGTGGCAAAGTTCACAGCGGAGGAGGGAGTAAAGTAGTTTTCAGTGTATCTTCAGCTTCTGTCATCACCCCACCAAGTACGGAAGTAATGAGTGCAATAATTCACCTTTATTTAGGATGCCAGTGAGAGGGCGGACTCGTCATGGGAAAAGCCCTCTGGTGTGCTCCTCTCCCTTCTCGTGGGGCTGCAGCTAAATGATTCCGTATGCCTATTTGTGCACGTGTGTGTGCACGCCCAGAAAAGAAAAGCCCACTTCTTTCTTCATTATTCGTCTCAATGTTTACTGTCAAGATGGGTTTTCCAATTTTCCATTGTTTCTCCTAAATTGAATCTCTCATGTAGAGTTTAGAGCTGGTCTGTCTGCTAGGAAATAGCTGTGTAATAAAGCAACCGTATAATAGTGCTACAATTCACCCAGTTATTCATTCCTTCCCTCCCTCAACAGAAGGACCTAAAATGCATCATTATTTGTGGGTTTCAGTTAAATTCAGAGGACAGTTATTGAGTGGCTGCTGGATACGAGTTCTAGGCTGAGACGATTGTGATGGGTAAGAAACCATCTCCTCTCAAGGACCCTGCAATCTAGAGAGAGAGACAGATGGATAAATACAACATTGAAAATGTTTCATGTAATCTCTAACAGAATGTCCTTGGGACTGTAGAAGTGGGCAGGGCTACACAGTTCTGTCTTGGAGGCTGGGGTATAAGTCAGGGAAGGTGTTTCAGTGGTGATTCTGTTTAAAGAAGGTGTGTAAAGAATGAGTAAACAGAACAGGCCAAGGAAGCAAAATTGTGGATGGAGAAAAGTGCATTCCAGCCAGAAAAGTCTTTTTTTTTCTTCTTTTCTTTTTTGAAAGATTTGTTTTTCTCATCCTTAGTTCCCTCTGCTAATTCCTCTCTCGGATTTTCACTATTTCTAAATTGTGTCTTAAGGATCTAATCCGAATAATGGGACAGCTCTCTTTCCCATTTGTCCCACCCCTACGTCACACCGCTGTGTGAGCAACACATCTTTTCTCCTGAACACGTTAGCATCTGGCTCCAACCCGAAGTCCTGCTTGCAGCCCTAATGAAGGTCTGGGGCTTTCCCATGTTGCTTGAAATCAGTATTGATTGCTTCCGCTCTAAACACAAGGCTCAAAGGGTCATGCTGGCTCTCTTAGTTGAGGGACAAAAAAAATAAAACCAAGCTAAATGAAATGAAGAGGCAGATGTAGAATCAACAAACCCAGGAGTCTTCAGCGCCTGCTATCAGGCGTTATCAAATCAAGAAGCTTTCTGTGCTGAGAAGGTCAGGAGGCAGGCAGACAAAGAGGAGCTTGCTCGGAGACAACGCGTTATCCTGTGTTAGGGCAAGTCATGGTGCTTAGTATAAATCACACTGTTTGCTTATGGTTATCATTATTTATCTTTAACCTCTGGCTAATGGAAACTGGCTGGGAGCACATGTGGGTACAGGATACTCCCGTGTGCGCTTCTGTGCCAGAGGATGTATGGAGAGAGCTAACCTCTGGCCTCCCAGTGTAATCAGTGGGATGGCGTTTAGAGTGACCATACACAGTTATCTCCAAACTAGGACACATACGGGGTAAAAGAGGATGCTGTTAATAATCATCCTGGCCTAACAGCGGGACACCCCTAAAACAGAAACTCTTAAGGCATATATGATCATCTTGCCATTTGTTCTGCTGGAAGGGAAATTTCCAAGAAGAAATACAAATAATACTTGGATCATGGCCCTGGAAGTAGGGAAAGACTTCAGAGAATCAGTCTCTGAGTCAGTCTATAAGTTTGTACGTTTGAGGAAATTTTAAGCAATCATTCCCTAAAGTTTTTAGTGAGATTCATGAGATGGCTGTCCTTTTCCTGCTTAGTACACCCCCACAGGAATATGAGTTATATGCAATGCCTAAAAAGTGACTGCAATGATTTTATTCAAGAAAACATTGCAGTTCAGGCTAAAGCATATATGTACAGGACAATTTAAAACTGTATATTAAGGCAAAGTACTTAATCTATTACAGTCAAAGCCTTCCTTGGCACACTCCTCCCCGTATCTTCCTCTGGCTGCCTTTTCCCTCTTGCAGATCTTGTCTCATCTCACTGTAGCCTTCTTAGAAAGGCCTTTCCTGGTCACCATAGCTAAAGAGACTCATAGACTCCAGTCATGCTTTATCATATTGTTTTTACATCATTTTCTCAGCACTTAGCAGTATAAAAAAATTGTCTTGCTTATTTACCAGTGAATTAATTGTATACTTTTCCAACTGAGATGTAAGCAAATTGAGGACAGTGAAAGTGTTAGTCACTCGGTCATGTCCGACTCTTTGCAATCCCAAGGACTCAAAGAGTCCAGATCCATAGCCCACCAGGCTCATCTGTCCATGAAATTCTCTAGGCAAGAATATTGGTGTGGGTTGCCATTTCCTTCTCCAGGGAATCTTGGTGACCTATGGATCGAACCTGGGTCTCCTCTGTCCGTGGAATTCTCTAGGCAAGAATACTGGTGTGGGTTGCCCTTTCCTTCTCCAGGGAATCTTCCTAACCCAGGGATCGAAGCTGGGTCTCCTCTGTCCATGGAATTCTCTAGGCAAGAATTCTGGTGTGGGTTGCCCTTTCCTTCTCCAGGGAATCTTCCTAACCCAGGGATCAAAGTTGGGTCTCCTCTGTCCATGGAATTCTCTAGGCAAGAATACTGGTGTGGCTTGCCCTTTCCTTCTCCAGGGAATCTTCCTGACCCAGGGATCAAAGATGGGTCTCCTGCATTGCAGGTTGATTCTTTACTGTCTGAGTCACCAGGGAAGACCCAGCACTTTAGTGGTATTGTAGATATTCAAATATGTGCTTTTCAGACGGACTGATAGAAAATAGACTGTATTTTTGTCTTTATCAAACATCTTTTGTAGTAGTCATTCCCCTCTTTCATGATTTTTGTGAACAGATAGGCATCGTCTTAGCATCTCCGGTTCCTGTCCTCACCACTAGCAGATTGATGCTGCATAATCCCCATATGGTTAAACTTGGACTCATTGCATAAACTCCTTGACTATGACTCTGCCACATCTTGCAACCAGATCTCCATCAGCGTCCCCTTTCCTATGCCTGACTTTTATGTTCTTTATTCTTAGCCATCTCCTGAACTAACCTCAGTTTAGTAGCATGCTGTATGACCTTAATCTAGTCATGTGAATCAATAATTTTTCAGTTTCCTCTTGTCCATTTCTTATTGAAGATTGTCAACTGCAAGACAGCACTTTTACACACTGCTTGATTTATACTTTGTCATTCAGATTTTTTTTTTATTGTCAAATGAACGATTGCATATACTTGTATAACCACTTTCATTAAAAACATGTGTTGTACTTTTGTTTTTATTGTTAACATAACCCTTCTTTCAGTTATTTTATTCACTATTTTTGCATTGATTGGATGTCACTGCATTCAAAATATCCATTAAAGTACTTAAAAAAAAAAGGAACACAGCCTATATCTGCACTGCATAAAAGCCACTAGCCACATGTGGCTGCTAAGTACTTGAAATGTGGTTCCTGCAACTGAAGAACTGGATTTTTCATGCAGTCTAATTTTAATTAATTAAATTTGACTCTAAAAACCAGTGTTCAATTCAGTCGTTAGAAAGTGTTTATGTATAGAACACCTTGGGCATATGAATCTGCTTTTGCAGTTGTAAATTTTATGGAATTCCTATGCAGATCATATATTTTTACTAAAAATTGTTTCTGAAATGAGATGTGCTGTAAGCATAAAATAATTTGGAGTTTGAAGGCAATATTAAAAGTAGAATGCAAAATATCTCATTAATATTTTAACTTTTTTTATTATATCTTAAAATGATAGTATTTTGACATTGGGGTTAAATAAGATATACTATTAAATTTATTTTTCTTATTACTTTTTAATATGGCTACTAGAATATTAAAAAGTATGTATTTGCTTTGCATTGTATTTCCATCAGATGGCTCTAGCTTATGCTCTTTATTATGTTAGGCCAGGTACTTTAAGTTGGTTTTGTTTGATATCTCAGTTCAGTTCAGTTCAGTCGCTCAGTTGTGTCCGACTCTTTGCAACCCCATGAATTGCAGCACGCCAGGCCTCCCTGTTCATCACCATCTCCCGGAGTTCACCCAGACTCAACGTCCATCGAGTCCGTGATGCCATCCAGCCATCTCATCCTCAGTCGTCCCCTTCTCCTCCTGCCCCCAATCCCTCCCAGCATCAGAGTCTTTTCCAATGAGTCAACTCTTCGCATGAGGTGGCCAAAGTACTGGAGTTTCAGCTTTAGCATCATTGCTTCCAAAGAAATCCCAGGGTTGATCTCCTTCAGAATGGACTGGTTGGATCTCCTTGCAGTCCAAGGGACTCTCAAGAGTCTTCTCCAACACCACAGTTCAAAAACATCAATTCTTCGGCGCTCAGCCTTCTTCACAGTCCAACTCTCACATCCGTACATGACCACGGGAAAAACCATAGCCTTGACTAGACGGACCTTAGTCGGCAAAGTAATGTCTCTGTTTTTGAAAATGCTATCTAGGTTGGACATAACTTTTCTTCCAAGGAGTAAGCGTCTTCTAATTTCATGGCTGCAGTCACCGTCTGCAGTGATTTTGGAGCCCCCAAAAATAAAGTCTGACACTGTTTCCACTGTTTCCCCATCTATTTCCCATGAAGTGATGGGACCAGATGCCATGATCTTCGTTTTCTGAATGTTGAGCTTTAAGCCAACTTTTTCGCTCTCCTCTTTCACTTTCATCAAGAGGC
>SJYT01067240.1:177552-205573 GCA_006410635.1 Cephalophus harveyi | reverse complement strand
TCCTGACCTGCATACAGATTTCTCAAGAGGCAGGTTAGGTGGTCTGGTATTCCCATCTCTTTCAGAATTTTCCACAGTTTATTGTGATCCACACAGTCAAAGGCTTTGGCATAGTCAGTAAAGCAGAAGTAGATGTTTTTCTGGAACTCTCTTGCTTTTTCCATGATCCAGCGGATGTTGGCAATTTGATCTCTGGTTCCCCTGCCTTTTCTAAAGCCAGCTTAAGCATCAGGGATCTATCATGTTAATAATACTCAAAACAAAATAAGAAACCAGCAGTTGCGAAGAGTCAGAGGTTGGGTTCCCCAGGGCAGAGTCTGAGCTGGAGTTTAGTGTGCCACAGGGTTTATAGAAGATCCCTGGGGGCCTGCCAGCTGTGGATGGGAGCGGACAGAAGTAGAATTGTGCAGTCAGAGTTTCTGAGCAGTGATGCACACCCAGCAATAGCCTCATCCCACCCCACGAGGAGCTCTGGAGCTGAACTGGCTTTCAAATCATCCTGTTATTGATGGCCAGGCCTTTATACTTGTGCATCAGTAAGTCACTGATTCCTCCTGGAAAGAGCATGATCTTGGACAAGGTGCTCTCTGTACCTGAGGCTAAGCCTGAAGGGGCTGACAACTCAGGCCCTCTGTAGATAGCACTCCCAGCAAGCTGGACAGTGTGTCGTTAGTTGCATGGAGATCTGGGCAGTACATCACAGTGTCCATCATATTGACAGTTTGATTAAGAATTTCATGTTAACAATCTTGATGATTGTCTTTTTTTTAATTAAATGTATTTATGTGTGTGTGTTAGGTGCTCAGTCATGTCTGACTCTTTGCAACCCCCTGGACTGTAGCCCATCAGGGTCCTCTGTCCATGGAATTCTCCAGGCAAGAATACTGGATTGCGTTGCCATGTGTATTGACTAACACCAATTCATTGCTGTTGTTCAGTTGCCATGTTGTGTCCAACTCTTTGCAACCCCATGGACTGCAGCACACTAGGCTTCCCTATCCTTCATACTCTCCCAGAGTTTGCTCAAACTCATGTCTACTGAGTCAGTGATGCCATCCAACTGTCTCATCTTCTTCTTCCCCCTTCTCCTGCCTTCAATCTTTCCCAGCATCAGAATCTTTTTACAGTGAGTCAACTGTTCGCATCAGGTGACCAAAGTATTGGAGCTTCAGCTTCAGCATCAGTTCTTCCAATGAGTATTCAGGGTCAGTTTCCTTTAAGATGGACTGGATTGATCTCCTTGCTGTCCCAGGACTCTCAAGAATCTTATCCAGCATCACAGTCTGAAAGCATCAATTCTTCAGTATTCAGCCTTCTTTAGGATCCAACTTTCGCATCTATAATGATTACTGGAAAAACCATAGCTTTGGCTATACAGACCTTTGTCAGCAAAGTGATATCTCTGCTTTTTAATAATGCTGTCTAGGTTTGTCATAGCTTTCCTTCCAAGGAGCAAGTGTCTTTTAATTTCATGGCTGCAGTCATTATCTGCAGTGATTTTGGAGCCCAAGAAAATAAAATCTGTCATGGTTTCCAATTTCTCCCCTTATATTTGCAGTAAAGAGATGGGACTGGATGCCATGATCTTAGTTTTTTGAATGTTGAGTTTTAAGCCAGCATTTTTTCTCTCCACTTTCACCTTCATCAAGAGGCTCTTTAATTCTTCTTTGCTTTCTACCATTAGAGTGGCATCCGCATATCTGAGGTTGTTGATATTTCTCCCAGCAATCTTGATTCCAGCTTGTGATTAACTCAGACCAGCATTTCACATGATATGCTCTGTATATAAGTTACATAAGCAGAGTGACAGTATACAGCCTTGACATACTGCTTTCCCAATTTTGAACCAGTCCATTATTCTATGTCTGGTTCTAACTGTTGCTTCTTGACCTGCAGGCAGGTTTCCCAGGAGACAGGTAAGGTGATCTGGGATTCCCATCTGGTTAAGAATTTTCTAGCTTGTTGTGATCCACACAGTCAAAGTTAATGAAGCAGAAGTTTTGTTTTTCTGGAATTCCCTTGTTTTCTCTGTGATCCAACAAATTTTGGCAATTTGATCTCTGGTTCTTCTGCCTTTTCTACATCCAACTTGTATACCTGGAGTTCTCAGTTCACAATCTGCTGAAGCCTAGCTTGAAGGATATTTGAGCATGACCTTGCTAGCTTGTGAAATGAGCACAATTGTATGGTAGTTTGAACATTCCTTAGCATTGCCTTTCTTTGGAATTGGGATGAAAACTGACCTTTACTGGTCCTGTAGCCTCTGCCGAGTTTTCCAAATGTGCTGACGTACTGAGTGCTACACTTTAACAGCATCATCATTTAGGATTTTAAATAGGTCAGCTGGAATTCTGTCACTTCCACTAGCTTTGTTTGTAGTAATCTATCCTTAGGCCCACTTGACTTCACACTCCAGGATGTCTGGCTCTAGGTGAGTGACCAGCATCATGGTTATGCAGGTAATTAAAACCTTTTGTACAGTTCTTCTGTGTATTCTTCCTTCTCTTCTTAATCTCTTCTGCTTCTGTTAGATCCTCACCATTTCTATCCTTTATCATGACCATCCTTGCATGAAATGTTCCCTTACTGTCTCCAGTTTTCTTGAAGAGGTATCTAGTCTTTCCCATTGTATTGTTTCCCTCAATTTCTTTGCATTGTTCAGTTAAGAATGTTTTCTTATCTCTCCTTACTGTTCTTTGGAACTCTGCCTTCAGATGGATATATCCTTCCTTTTCTCCTTTGCCTTTAGCTTCTCTTCTTTTCTCAGCTATTTGTCTAGCCTCTTCAGACAACCACTTTGCCTTTTTGCATTTCTTTTCTTTAGGATTGTTTTGGTCACCACCTCCTGTACAATGTTATGAACCTCTGTCCATAGTTCTTTAGACACTCTATCTGTAAGATCTAATCCCTTAAATCTATTGTCACTTCCACTGTATAATCATAAGATATTTGATTTAGATTGTAGGTGAATAGCTTAGTAGTTTTTGCCACTTTTTTCAATGTGAGCCTGGATTTTGCATAAAGGAGCTAATGATTTGAGCCACAGTCAGGTCCATGTCTTGTTTTTCTGACTGTATAGAGCTTCTCCACCTTTGGCTGCAAAGAAAATAATCAGCCTGATTTTAGTATTGACCATTTGGTGACACTTGTGTGTAGAGTCTTCTCGTGTGTTGTTGGAAGAGGGTGTTTGCTGTGACCAGTGCATTCTATGGCAAAACTCTGTTAGCCTTTGCCCTGCTTCATTTTGAGCCCCAAGACCAAACTTGCCTATTACTCCAGGCTTCTCTTGATTTCCTGCTTTCACATTCCAATCCTCTGTGATGAAAAGGACAAATTCCAGAAGGTCTTATAGGTTTTCATAGAACCGTTCAACTTCAGCTTCTTTGGCATTAGTGGTTGGGGCAAAGACTTGGATTTCCGTGATGTTAAATGGTTTGCCTTGGAAACGAACCAAGATCATGCTGTTGTTTTTGATATTGCACCCAAGTATTGCATTTTGGACTCTTTTATTGACTGTGAGGGCTCCTTCATTTCTTCTAAGGGATTCTTGCCCACATTAGTAGATATAATTATCATCTGAATTAAATTTGCCCATTCCCACCCATTTTTAGTTCACTGATTCCTAAGATGTTGATGTTCACTCTTTCCATCTCCTGCCATTTACCTTGATTCATGGACCTAACTATCCAGATTCTGATGCAATATTGTTCTTTATAGCATGACACCAATTCATCGCTGAAACTAAGTCTGTCTTCTTAGGCCGAGGCATAAATTGTGTGTTTCTCACTGACACTGTCTCTTCCTCTTGATTTATCTCCGTCTTAGCTCTTGTTTCATTACGGCCTGGCCCCTCTAGATGTTTGTATTGGTTTATAAGCTCAGACCAGACTGACTTGAGCCCAGCCAAGACTGGGGACTACATTTAATACCCTGTGATGTTTGCAGACCTCATTGACCAGACTTTATTCTTTTCCATGAAAGTTTACAAGAGAAGGAACTTTTTGTATTTATCTCTCATCACTACTTGTTAACTCCCTGAAGACTTGAAGATAGGGACTATATATTATTTCCCCAAAGCCTTGTTATAAGATTGGTTTGAGACTTTCCAAATATATCAGAGGTTTTCCAAATAAGGTATTTACTTGAAGAATAAAAATATGTATGACACCAGTCGTATCCATATTTTTTATCTACATCCTCAGTGGAAGTGTGTGTACCATCATATCCTGGTCACCTTTCAGCAGTAAAGAAATAGAAAATGGAAGTCTTTACTGGAAATGTGGGTATAAATTCAGTTGTCTTGCATATTTTTGACATTAAAAAGGATTTAATGAATTGACTGTGAGTGTTAGCTGTGGAGGATTTGAAAGAGAATATCTGAATGGGATGGGGGTGAGTGCATACTGTCAGCAAACCTAAAAGGTCGGCTATGTATTTGCTATGACGAGAAAATGGGGAAAAGGTCAGAAAGACTTTAAAAAAAATTATTCCTGCGTCTTTCCGCAATTCTTTATACTGCTATGTAATTTTATGGAATATGAGTCTCAATTAGAAAATTTTAAAGCAGATAAAAAAACGGGAAGAATCTGTCTTCTAAATATATCCTCTGTTCTTCAGGCAGCAATTTAATTTCAGTTAAAAGGAAGAACAAAGCCCTGCCAGTGTTTGGAAGGAGGCTAGCTAGGTCCTTCAGTGGAACTCTTTTTAGAAATGGACCATCAGGGCAGATGCAGTGTTACATAACGCCTTCCTCCTCATTCCCGCAGAGAAATTGCTGCTGCTTTGAGGCTTTAGAGAGGCAGCAGTAGCTGAATTCTGCGCTACTTGTGTGTAGAAAATTCTAGGTAATTTATCATTTTCCCCCATTTTCAAATGATCTTTTCGAAGGAGATATAAAGGAATCATCTCATCATCATCATTTTAGAGATAATTAAACTGGGTTTCAGGGAGACTTGTCTTCACTTCAAGTTACCCATTAGCAGAAATGAGAACAAACTCTGGCTCTCTCTGTTCCTCAGACTCGCCCTCTGTCCTAGCTTCTCTTGGACCGCTGATAACCACTGCAGATATTCTATGTATATGATAGATTTGGTGTTTTATCTGTTTCGCTGTTGTTTGTGGAATCCCTGTCTTGCCCTGCTGCCCAGGGTTAGAACTGGTTTTAACACGTTTCCTTCCCAACGCCTGGTGGATAGTTTCTGCTGCTCAGGCTAAACGCCACTGATAATTCACTTCATCTTGCATATGTATCAGCAACTGGGACAAGATAGAAATGGATATGAGTAGTGCATGATATGGAATGAGGCACATCTTGCGGAAGATGTTTCAGCTCTGGGCGAGTTTAGAACAGATTTGTTCCTGATCACGGTTATCCAAAGATTTACTTTTTTCACTATGTAGTATAGTGTATGTATGTAGCCCTATGAAAACATAAACAGCTTAGGAAAAACGAATGTGACTTTTAGTATTACCTCTAGTACTTTTTTGACTTTGGAAATGTCACAAAATCCCTCCTTCCCCTGGTTCCTCTCTTTGTCTCTGTCTGTCTGTCTGTCTGTCTCTATATATATATGATGAGAATAGTAATTACTTTGATAAATCCTATTGATTTCCTCCAGGGAGATTTGAAAGATAAAAAGTCATACAAATTAAGAAAGAAAGCAGAATATAAATGACAACTGATATTATTATCCTTGTTCACTTAGGGGCTTGCTAAAATAAGTTTCTAAGGTAACTTTCAGGCTTACTTTGATGTGAATGTCCAGATCTCTGAAATATAGGAGTAACACAGAGGACTAACAGATGTGTTTTCTGGAAGTCTACATTATCCCTTTTCCTCCTATAAAAAAAGAAACTTTAAAAAAATAATTTACTTATTTATTTGGCTTCTCCAAGTCTTAGCGAAGCACACAGGGTCTTCGATCTTCACTGGGTCACGTGGGATATTTTACTTGTAGCATGTGGGAGCTAGTTCCCTGACCAAAGATCAAACCTGGGCCGCGTACATTGGGAGCTCAGGGTTTTAGCAACCGGACCACCGGGGAAGTCCCAAAGAAACCTTTTTCTTTTAATATTAAGAAGACAGTTGGCGACTCTGCATTTGATTTATAAGCCAAATAAGTGGTTGTTAAATTCAAGGAGCAAAGATCTAAATAAACATTAGGTCTCCAAGCTGAAACTCCAGTACTTTGACCACCTGATGCAAAGACTGACTCATTGGAAAAGACCCTGATGCTGGGAAGGATTGAAAGCGGGAGGAGAAGGGGGCGACAGAGGATGAGTTGGCTGGATGGCATCACTGACTCAGTGGACATGAGTTTGAGTAGGCTTTGGGAGTTGGTGATGGACAGGAACGCCTGGCGTGCTGCAGTTCATGGCTTGCAAAGAGTCGGACACGACTGAGCAACTGAACTGAACTGAATTGATCCTTTGAGAAATATGTTAATTGTACAGGTGACCTACATCAATTATTTAGTTTCTATGAAATATTTTCGAGATGAGAAAACAGAGATTCAGTGAAGTCAAGCCAGCTCTCCAAGATCACACAAGTCACTGTTGATGGAGTCTTGATATGAGCCTGGAGCTGTGTTCAGGGTTAGAGCTATTACCACCCTGCGGTACTGTCCTGCCCCTTTCTAATTATACAGCCCCACCACCACCGCAATGACTACTACTGCTCCTTCTCACCCTCTTCTTTTATTCCCTTTATCAGGCACTATCTGTTTGTCTTTGTCTTTTTTTCCTCCAAGGATACATTCACCAACTCCTGTCTGGAGTTGAATTTATAGCCACAGGGCAGGATAAATGTCTTTGTTTCCAAGCCAATGAGCTGAGTTTCCAGAGGCATAAATTCTAGGAATTAGTAATATCCCATATAAAATCACTGAAGGATGGTGTCCGAGGTTATTTCATTGGCCTCTGTGATACTCCCCAAAGGTGTAATTTATTCCACAGTCCCTGGACACATGTATTCATACTGTTTGGAACATACTGTTCCTGCCTTTCCCAGAAACCTTCAACCAAATAGGTCCAGACATGGATCAAGGTCGTCAGTCCACACCTAAAGTGTCCTCTGCAGACAAGTTGCTGCTAACCTAGAAATAGACTGTGGTGTTTTGTGTTTTTCATTTTTTTCTCTCTCTCTCTCTTTAATGATCAGCTCTGTAAGGACTCACAATGAACACGTGATGGAGTTTGCTGTTCTTCCGGACTCCTCAGATTCCTGGGGTACTTTGCAAGCTCTAAGGGGAACCCCATTAGGAGAAACTGGATGGATTAAGAGATAATAGGATTTGGAAAATGGGACTCAGTGAATCGCAGATAAATCTATTACCTTCACAGCTGTTATAGTTGCTGAGTCCAGGCTTGCTCCTTTCCCCATGGGGCCAAGATACTTAAAACTTCACAGAGTGCTTGGTAAGAGCAGGTGAAAAGAGAAAATAAGCTTTGTAAATACAAACTTTAGATTTAATACAGCTGCCCCTCCTGATCTGTGGAGGTGTGGTTCCAGGACCTCAGTTCAGTTCAGTCCCTCAGTCGTGTCTGACTCTTTGCAACCCCATGGACTGCAGCACGCCAGGCTCCCCTGTCCAGCACCAACTCCCGGAGTTCACTGAAACTCAAGTCCATTGAGTTGGTGATGCCATCCAACCATCATCCTCTGCCATCCCCTTCTCCTCCTGCCTTCAATCTTTCCCAGCAGCAGGGTCTTTTCCAGTGAGCCAGTTCTTCACATCAGGTGGCCAGGACCTCAGGGGATACCACAATCAGCAGATGCTCGAGCCCTTATATAAGGTGATGTAATATTTGTGTATAACCTATGCACGTCCTCCTGTATACTTTAAATAATCTCTAGTTCTAATACCTAATTCAATATAAATGCTATGTTGATACTTATTGGTGTGTGTCAACTGAAGTTTTACTTTTTGGAACTTCCTGGAGTTAAAAAAAAAATACTTTTGCTCCATGGTTGTTTGTTTTTTAAATTAATTTTTATTGGAGTACAGTTGCTTTATAGCGATGTGTTCATTACTCCTGTACAGCAAAGTGCATCAGTTATATGCCTGCATATATCCCCTCTCTTCAGGATTTCTTTCCCATTTAGGTTACCGCAGAGCTCTGAGTAGAGATCTCTGTGCTCTACAGTAGGTTCTCATCAGTTATCTATTTTATACATAGTGTCTGTATTTTATACATAGTATCTATATTTTATTCATAGTATCGATAGTGACCCATGGCTGTTTGGACCCCTGCATGTGGAACCCTCAGCAGAGTTCTGACTGAACTGTCTTCTCCAGGGTCTGTCCATGCTCACTTAGCCAAATTACAAACAAGAAATTTATTTCCTGCTTTATTGAAGTTGATTGACAAAATCCTAGGATGTTAAAGTATGCAGGGTAAGTATAAAGAAATTCTTAGGATAGAAAGGCAAAAATGAAGACTGTAAAACACAAACCAAAGTGTTCAAAAGATCTATAGAGTCCTGCCCCCACCGTGTGAGCTCTAAGGTGAAGTCGCTCAGTCGTGTCCGACTCTTTGCGACCCTGTGGACTGTAGCCTACCAGGCTCCTCCGTCCATAGGATTCTCCAGGCAAGAACACTGGAGTGGGTTGCCATTTCCTTCTCCAAGGGATCTTCCCGACCCAGGGATTGAACCCAGGTCTCCTGCATTGGAGGCAGACGCTTTAACCTCTGAGCCACCAGGGAAGCCCGTGAGCTCTAATACTGTTGTGAAATACCAAGAATTGGGATATAGAAACAAAATCTCAGAGATCCCAGGAGCCGTCCGAGAACCACAGAAGAATTGCGTGCTAGGATACTTTGGCAAGGCCATGTTCTCATCATACTCCTTAACCTGCATTTACCCCTTGGGGCCATGTAGGGACCATGTAGGTGGAAAAGATTCTCCCAACCCACTGAGAAGTCAGTCTCTTTTTGCTCTGTACGTCCCGGGTCCTGCATGCTGCCTGGTTGGCGAGGAAAGTCTGACCTTGGAGTTCTCAGGCCTTTGCTACTCTCAATAGGTAGATCTTCAATTAGATCCCAGCTTGTCTCCATCTGTTATTTCTGCAATATTCTGGCCTTCATCTGGAGGAAGGTGACGGGAGAGTGTTCTGTTCCTGCAGAAAGCTTGCTTGTCATCCGAGTAACTGTGTACTGTCGAAACAACAACTGCCTACATACATCGCTCTGCCTCTTGAAAGCTAGCATTTTGGTGTGAATCAATTATGAAAAGTGATGCACGCCACCCCTACACATATACGCTCCACCTGAAAACCTGAGACATAACACAAATGTCTAGAGTTGTGAACACTCATACAGAGCACTTCAGCTAATGTTAAATCTCAGCCACTTGTGAAGAGTGAGTAATAACAGAAATTTGGCATTATACAAAGTGGTTCTAATAAAATAATTCAGATTTTTATGGTACTTTACCATTTTATAATAATGCTTTTACATTTATTTTCTCCTGTCCCTCTGCAAAGACCTTGCAAAATACTTATCACTCATTTCTTAGACAGAGAAAGCCAGGCTCAATGGTTTTGCCCAGGGTGTCATAGCCTGCTTTCCCTTTTTTCATCTAAATATCTTCCCTCTGGAACCACGGTATAGGCCAGGAGGAGGTAATACCTGAAGTCCCTGAAAGGATTAGTTCAAAAAGGGACCATGAAAATTCTTCCCTTGGAAATTCATTTTGGCATTTTGCTTTCATTGGAAGCCAGTCTCTCTCCCTGGCATGTTTTGTGCCAGGAAAACATCCTTTGGATCATTGCATGGAAAGCAATGAGGTAACATTTCTTAGAAGCTAAGTTCTTTGCTAAACACTTAAAAATCTAGAAAATATTGACAATTCTTTTAGAGATATTCTTTTAAATAAAAATATATCTGCATGAAACATAGGAAAAGAATAAAGCTGGGACATATTGCATTGTTTTTTTAAGTATCATAACTCTTATATTCCCAAAGTTACTAGGGTTACTGAAAACATAAGATGCTCTGAAGTAGAATGGTTCTTGGCAAAAGTGTGATACTTTGTAGGCTAAATCAGAAGGTCATTGCGTAGTTGAGATTTATAGGATCAAGATTGTATCAAAGTTGTAAATTATCAGTGTTGGACAGAAAGTGAATGACTGTGTATCATGTTAAAATCACTAGGGAACTTAAGAAGGCAGGAGGTAGTGATTAACATTAGAACTTTACTGAAACATCGGAACAAGAATAGTCCTAGATATATGACCATGGTCTGAAATAAGAAGCAAAAATGATATTCCAAAACTACAACTCAAGCTCAAAACACTACCTTTTTTTTCCCTTCATAAAATAGTGTACAAAGTTGATGAGAATGAGCAAATCCATTGAAATGGCCCCAAAGCGGAGAAAAATAAGATCAGCTATATGGGGAGTGAATTTCCATAGGAGAGGGCAAGGGATAGTGAGGGATGACTTAATGGACACTTTGCAGGTAAAGTGCTGTCCTTCTCAAAGTCGTTCATAACCTTGCGGTTTCTTATTTCTTTCCAACTTTCGGGGCTGATGGCTCTGTGATTGTTTCCTAAATTGTACCTTTGAATGAGAAATGACATAATTAAAGTGAACACACTGAAGAATTCTGAGATACCTGTCCAGTAACCTTTCCATATGGATGTAGTTTGAGTGGTGAATGTGTAACCACAGATCTCCATGGGTGGTGTCACCTAATGACTTTCATAAATAAACAAATTAGTTTCATTTGGCTTTTTGAAGAAGTACTTTCTTAGCTCAGTTGATAAAGAATCCACCTGCAATGCAAGAGACCCCGGTTCAATCCCTGGGTTGAGAAGATCCCCTGGAGAAGGAAAAGCTACCCACTCCAGTATTCTGGCCTGGAGAATTCCACGGACTGTATAGTCCATGAGATTGCAAAGAGTCGGACATGACTGAGTGACTTTGATGTTCATTTTCTCTGTCTTATCTCAGAATGCTTTAGGAGCTCCTTTGGTTAGTAAGCCAACAGAGACCTGGATATATGGGCCTGTCTGTATGCATGTGCCCTGACATGGGACCTAATTAATGTATGCTATTGTAAGGAAAGGAAGAAAAATCCTCGTAAATAATACATCCATATTCTAGGCATGGGTTTTATAGATTCACTTTATAAATCAATTAAATTTATAAATGAAATTTTATTCTCATGTCATGTTGAATATAAAAAAAAAGTAAGGTTCCAGTGTTATATCTGTTCTGTAAATTCACACATATAAATGAATATATAGAAAATCTCTGGTACTACCAATGGATCATTGGAGCCCCCTTTTAGCTATATGAATTCTATTTTTGTTTCAAAATCTACTCTCTTCACAGTATTTTTTAAAATGTTTAATTGAGGATTAAATTTCAAAGAACTTCTAGTGGTGGTGGCGGTAGTGGTTTAGTTGCTAAGCTGTGTCAGACTTTTGCCACCACAAGAACTGTAGCCTGCCAGGCTCCTCTGTCCATGGGATTCCCCAGGCACAAATACTGGAGTAGGTTGTCATTCCCTTCTCCAAAGATCTTCCCAATCCAGGAATCAAACCCAGGATCTCTGGCATTGCAGGCAGATTCTTAATCAACGAAGCCACCAAGGAAGCCCCTTAAATTTCCTAAGTTTTTTTTTTTTTTAATAAATATCTGATTAGCCTTCAAAATAAAAATTTAAAAAATCACTACCATGACTTCAGGTCACAAATTTGCACCTAAGTCTAGCTTAAAATTAAATCCTGTCAGTGTTGCACAGTCAAAGGTCTTCCTAGAAAAATGGCTTGTGCAAATTCCATATGCATATATTTACAATTGGCAATAGAAGCACAGGAAGTGATGTGGGAAAAAGCAGACTCTATTGTTCTTATTTGGAAGCTATATCTGTTGTCATCTTTAAAAAGACAGTAAAATTGTTTGTCATTCAAGCAAAATCCATTTGTTTCATTATCTGTTAGTTTCTATCTCTTCACACTTGGGTTGGAGACAGGGAAAACAGGCTATGAAAATGTCATGGGAAAATAATTTTTGTGCAGACTGTGTCTAATAGTACTAAGAAATTAATGATAGATGCTTGGTTTGGACGTACGGTGCTTACATGAACTGGAAAACCTTGATTTGAGCTAGTCTGAGTTTTTATACATTCTCCTTACATACATATGTTTGGACAGGTATAGTGGGTTTGAGAGATTTAAAAAGCTTGACCTTTTCCTTGCCTGTTGTGAGCAAGTGGTGTCATATCCTATTTGCCTCTCTTCCCATCTAGGATGTCCTCTAATGAGGTGAGAACACTTGCAGCCACTAGGGACATTCTTAATGTTGGATCATTCCCATTATAACTTCTGAGGATTAAGTGGATAATAATTCTATTTTGCCATAAGGATGCCATGTTGCAATTGTTATTATCACATCTGAGTGTGTGTCTGTGAAGTTAAATGATCTTTAGTACTGGTTTGTTGTCAAAAAAGCAGAGTGAACACAAGTCCCCCATAGAAAGAAAACTGTGCTATAGGAGAGACAGCTCTGCAGAATAGAAGTACAGGAAAAGTTGATGTTGACCCTTCCTCTCCTTTCACTCTACCTTGGACAGCTAGTTTCAGTAAATATTAATAAAACCATTTTCGAAGGGCCTTAACTTGTCCTCCCTGTTTAACATTTCAGCAGGTGTGTCTTGAATGAAAATACGTACTGACAGACCTAGAGACAGAGAAATACACAGATGTATATATTTTATATATATTATGTGTATATTATGTTTTTATGCTTAAAATATAAACACTTTAAGAGAAGCATTAGTAGGAAAAAATTAACAAATTGTGTAAAAGGCAGCAAATTTCCCTTTTATCAAATGTGACAGGCATATCTTTCAACTTTACTGACGCCTTCTGTAGAGGTCAGTTTTCTGACCGTGGAGTGCTGAATGATACGTAATACGGCAACAGAGCTCACCCCAGTGGTGGAGTCCAGCAGCCATTGGAGTGTCTAATAGTCAAGCTGTCTGTGCTGATTTGGAAATAGATTATACCTTCTTTTCCCAAGAGCCTTTGCTTTTCTATCCTCTTCTTCTGTCAATAAGCGTCCCCTTGTTCCCATCTTACCGTTGCCTGACTTCCTCTTGGCACTAATAAATGGGATTATTTGTGGAATGCAGTTAGCACTGTGTCTGACTTCTTGTGAGTATTCAATAAATGTAAGCTACTATCGTTATTACACTTTGATCCTTTCTACATCCCCTGATGTTTTTAGGGCAAATAATTTAATCCCCATTTTATTAAAAGAAAACAGACTAATAGAGGTTAGGAGGTTATCTGACTTGTCTCTGGTCTCAGGATTAGTGAGCAGCATAATAGGTACTTGAACTAAGAACTCCAATATTTGAGGCCAGTGCTTATTCTTCTCTACCAAACTTTTAAGTGACTCTTTTTTCGTTTGAAATATTCTTAAAAAAATGAAACATCAGATCTCTCTTGTATCTTCTCCCTGATTTTGAATTCATGCCTTGTCTTAAAAAGAAGGCATTTACTTAAATATTTTAAAAATTGATTTTCTCTGAAGTGACAACCAAAGTGTAATTCTAAATAGCCTCTCTTGGTGATCTCAAATGGCTGTATATGTTTAGGATGGTCCATTAAGCACACTTTTATTAATTTTTCATAAATCAATCTCCCTTGCTTTAATTTTCAGCCAACATCAGTGTCTGTTAAGAATATCGTAACATAAGATAGGTAAGGTAAAGTCGCTCAATCGTGTCCGACTCTTTGTGACCCCGTGAACTGTAACCTACTAGGCTTCTCTGTCCATGGGATTCCCCAGACAAGAATACTGTACTGGAGTGGGTTGCCACTTCCTTCTCCAGGGGATCTTCCCGACCCAGGGATCGAACCCAGGTCTCCCGCATTGGAGGCAGACACTTTAACCTCTGAGCCAGATGATAAGGTACATATAAAGTAGTATGTGAGGACACATGGAGAGGCAAAGGAATTCTTCCTGGGATTTCAAGGAACACTCCTGTGGAGGGGGCGGAGGTGCCATTTGAATGTAGTACTAAATGGTGGCTAGGCAATCAATACAGATAAGAGGATACCATTTCAGCAAAAGCATTGAGGAACAAGAAACACTGGGCGACCCAACGTGGTCAAACCGTGTCGGTGGCAGAAGTGGCTGTTGTCTGGCTGTGAAACGCCCTGAGCCCTCGGCTAAGGAGCTTGAGGATGACTTGGTAGCATGTGAGCTGCAGGAGATGTTTTTAGGAAGAAGAGTGCCATGGCCAGATTTGTGATTTAGAAAGATCACTCTGGTGTCAGTGTGACGGGAGAAGGGCCAGGGTTCAAAGTGCAGTCAAGCCATTGCATAATTTCAGGAGTGATGTGCGGAGGAAGGTGAAGGAGGCACCTTCTGAGGCACCTCCTGATGTGAAGGAGGTGGCCTTGGGGGCCAGGGAGAGGGAACGGATGTCAGAAAGAATGACGTGGATGTTTTCAACAGAGCTTAGCACCTGATGAAATGTATAGAATAAGAGAAGTGGAGAAGACTGGCTTAGGCAGATGCCTGGATAAGGGTTGCCATAGCTAGGATAGCACTTAATAAGCTCCTTTTGAAAAAATACAGATTAGATTTAATTAGAAGAATGCCATCTATTCATTTGCCATATTTGTTACAGGAACACTGCTTGTATTTTCACATAAAAGTAGTTATAATAGCCTTTAACACTGCATTTTAGTAGTTTACCTAGACTGTAAACCCCTTGAGGGGAAAGACACTCAAATCCATGTCATTCATCTATCAAATACCCAGCCCACTGGTGCCTGACACTGAGTAGAACTCGACACATGGTGGATGAATTGGACTGAGGTTGAATGTACTTGGGACACCGGGGAAAAATACCTGGAGGATGTTCTTGTCTCTATTCCAATTCTTGGGTTTATCTCAGCCTTTTTCATTTTTGTTCCTATGAGCTTTTTCCAGTGCTGCAAACACTTCTAGTTGACAAGAAGAAAAAGAGAGTGAGTGAGGAGGAGGAGGGGGTGTATTGCAGCGTCTAGATTGAACTCCACAGGTTTGCCTCTCATAATTTTCACCTTTGATGGGAAACTGTCCCAGATTTCATCCACCAGGCTGAGGTTCTGACACGGTACCTTCTTAAATCAAGCTTGAAGGGAAATTGATTGAAAAGAAAACACCATTATGGGAAAACAATTCATTCTCTTCCCCTGACAGGAGGGAGACTTTTGTCTATATTGTGGAATAAATATTAGTTGGCTGATTGCTTTAAGATCTAGAAGCCTAGAGGAGTTATGGTGACTTTGCTCCCTTTTTACAGGGAGATTTCCTTTAACTTCAGAGGCATCTGATACAGTGGTCTTTCATTACCTTTCAAAGAGTTGTATTTTTCCTCCCTATGTAATTATTTGTATTAACTAGATATAGGCGTCAGAAAAGTCATGCAGATACCTCTGAATGCAGTTGTGTTTCTCTTGAAGTGTATATTCCTCCAGATGGGGTGAGCAGATATATTCAAATTTTTCTGTCAAGGCTTTAAATATCACAAGTTTTTTTTTTTTTTTATGTTTTCTGTATTGAAAGAAAATTAATTTACAGAAAAGCAAATATTGTGTATTAATGCATATATGTGGACTCTAGAAAAATGTTACTGAAGAACTATATTCAGGGCAGGGATAGTGATGCAGACATAGAGGACAGATTTGTGGACACATTGGGGAAGGAGAGGGTGGGACAAATTGAGAGAGAGGCACTGAAGCATATGCATTACCATGTGTAAAATAGACAGCCAATGGGAAGTCGCAGTTTAACACAGGGAGTTCAGCTCAGTGCTCTGTGATGAACTGGAAGGGCGGGATGGGGTATGGGGTGGAGGGAGGTTCAGTAGGAAGCGGGCATATGTATGCTTATGACTGATTCACATTGGTGGATGGCAGGAACCGACACAACATAGTAAAGCAATTATCCTCCAATTAAAAATAAAAGTAAAAAAATAATAATTTAAAAAAGGAAATGAATTTGAATGCCTAAGGGTGGAGTGAAGGGAGAAGGTGGAATAATAGCTATTTGATGCTGTTGCTGGTGATAGAAAACATTCCCTCATTCTTTAGGAGCCTGAAAGATGCCGCTGACTCATCCTTTCCGTTGATAAAAGTTTAGTTCATGTTACAGAAATTGCAGACTAGCATCTCTAGGGGCAAAATCTAGCCCTGAAACTATATGTTTGACGCACATTAAATGATCCTAGGTTGAGCATGACCTTTCCATTTTAACACAGATTCCCGTCACCTCTAGTTCACACATTTATCAACCTCCAACTCCCAGAAGAGGCAAAGCTCTCTTGTTAAAGGTTTTTAGTGTAACCGCACTCTGATGGAAGGTAGGTTCATCCCTAGCAATGAAATCAGACATGCGCCTCCTGGGAGAGGGGTGAACAAGTGGCAAACATCTATAAATGAGGGCGTTCCTGGACTGTTTCCTGACGTCACCCTAAAAATGCCACAGGTCTTCTCAAAAGGAAGATGTTTGCAGTATATTTTCCATCTCCCATGCCCCTCTGAACTGCCAACCCTGCTAACTGGGTAGTTTTTGCTCTGCAAGATGATGGTGCCTGGACATACTGGTTGAGCCCTGGCCAGGAAAGATGTTAAGGTACAAAGCTAGTAAAGTTTTTTTCTGAAAAAGTCTCCTTATGAGCAGTCTTGGAAGCATGGCCTTTTCTTGATCCTTTTTCATCTAATGGCTCCGTTTTTTTCTCCTGACCTAGGAATGTGTCGCCTCCTCGGTCTTCTGATTTCTTTCTTCTCCCTCCTCTCCATCTCATTCTACTTCCTCCACGTCTCCCTCCCTTTCTCTGCTGTCTCCCTTCCTCCATCCTCTTTTCTGCTTCCTTCCTTCTTTCCTTCCCTCCGTCTTTCTCCTCTGTCTCTCTCTTTTTCTTTTGAAAATCTTAGCAAGAGTTAATGGACTTAGAATCTCAAAATTAGGTTATGAGACGTTTCTGCCATAAAGCCTAGAGAATTGATGTTTGAATTCTCCTTGGCTTGAGTCAATCCTTTGTCCTTTTTAGGTAAATGAATTAAGTCTCATGCAATTTCCTGTGTGGGAGACTCGTTTCAGATGAATCACTTAAAATTGAAAGCCCTGTCTGCTCATCAAGGGGGCATGATTCTAGAGTTCTCTTGAGTATTCCGTGACTGCTTAGTACAGCCATTGAGATACATAAGGCAAGCCTGCACCTTAATCTTAGTCTTGATTCCTATGTGGTTATTTGGGTAAAGCATATAACTGCAGTTTTGAATCTTCAGATCTCTTTTCAAAATTTCCCTTGTGTCATTTAAAAATCACCTCTTTTTGTCTCCTTTTATTGTGAAACTTTTTATTGGAAGATCACAGGCCTAACTGCAGCATCAGAGACCAAAATTCACATCCCCTGTAGTTGTACAGTCCCTTGTCTATTGTTGATACTGAGAATAGATGAAACAGTAATGATGCTCTCTTCACCCCCCAGATGACAGCATGTTATGAATGCTGTGATGCCCACGTAGTATGTGAAGTCTTTAATGGGCCATTTCAGATCCTACAGGGATACATTTACATGCTAAATTGTTTTTATAACCAGCATCAAATGATTCGGGGACTTTTCTGGTGGCTTAGTTCGTTAAGCATCTGCCTACAATGCAAGAGACTGCCTGCAATACAGGAGAGGCAGGTTCGATCCCTGGATGGGACAGATCCTCTGGACAGGAAATGGCAACCCACTCCAGTATTCTTGCCTGGGAAATCTCCATGGACAGAGGAGCCTGGCGGGCTACAGTCCAGGGGGTTGCAAAGAGTTGGATATGACTAGGCAGGTAAACTACCATTAAATGATTCTAGAAAAAGCCAGGTCGATCTTCCTCACAAGGAAAATCTAGTGTCTTTACCTTTGCAGTTGTTCTAGGATACTTGTTAAAGCTATTCACAATTCTCTTCTGCTGTAAAAGGCAACTGTCAATTAAGAATTCATGAGTGCCATTCTGTTTTGTGGTCCCAAACTTTCTCCTGAAATCGTGTGCTAGGAAGGTGAAGAAAAGCCAGCCAAGATTTATTTATACCTACACATTGCTAGTTATCTCAATAAACTAGTGAGGTTGTTCCCAAATGTTACTGATTAGGAAATTGAGAGACAGTTTAGTTACTTAACTGGTACAAATTCACACAACTAGTAAACAATGGAGGCACAGTTCCAGTTCAGCTCTCCATGGAAAATGTGCTTTCTTTCCACAGGAAGCTGCCTCTTTCATCTCACATACGTCTTGCAGCTCCCACGTAAGGCAGGACTGCCAGGTACAACTAATCAGTGGTTATCGCATGTAGGGGTCTCACATTTCTAGAATACTTTACTATTTTCACAAGATTTCTATTTAGGTTACTTATAGAGCTCTCAGCAGCATTCTTTGCAGTACTTTTTACAGAGGAGTTCTTTTGGATTGAAAAGGATTGGGAAATTAATCAGGTCTTTTCTGAGAATGAGTCCTTGCTTGTGTGTGTGTGTGTGTGTGTGTGTGAGAGAGAGAGAGAGAGAAGGAAAGAGAGAAAGGTTGAATCAAACAACAGATATTTAATTTCCAGTGTGTGTCCTTCATTAAACTAGGCACATGAGTGATACAAAGTAATAGCTTCAGTGTTTAACATTTATTGAGTTTTATTATGGTACTTATCTTCCGTGCATTATTTTTTTTAATCCTCATAACCCACTTTTTGCTGGTGTAGAAGCTGTGACTCAGAAAACTCAAGTAACTCAACTGCCATCTCAGAGTTTATAAGTGGTAGATTCAAGATTTGAACCTAGGCTGTTGAACTCCAGAGCCTGTATTCTTAACCACTACAGAAAATTACCAAATTACAGAGCCTGGGCCTCTCTTGTGGTGTCAGAGTACAGATGGCAAGACAGAACCGGTACAGGAAGAAAGACTGACATGGTCTTGAAGAATGATCTGGACTGTGGTCTAGGGAGGGGAGAGGGAGCAGGTGAGCCACTCCTGGGGAACAAAGTGACAAATCCAGAGACACAGGAATGGCATGGGCATTCACTTTTTATTTTATTTTCATTTTGCATAGAGCTATGATATCTGACCTGATCAGACGAGAAGGAAAGAACTTGACTCTCCTGGAGTGCGGAGTGGGCAGGGGTAGACTTTGCGGACAGTGGCAACCATGAGGTCAGAAAGTCTTTGGAGGGCAGGCTTCAAAGAGTCTGGAGAAGTGAGTTCCACCCAGAACCCTGAGTGCAACCCTCAGCCCAGGAAGACGGAGGCTGCAGTCTCCTCCTGGAAGGATGGAGAAGTTCAGGACAGCAAAGCAGGAACCACACTTCAGGAAAGAACAGCCCGTCTGAACCCAGATCGCTCATCTGGATGCCAGGAAAGAGGAAGGGCATTTATAGAGTCAGGAAGAGAGGAAGCCCCAGCCCTTAGGAACTCTGCGGGATGTTTGCTCCTGACACACTTCACTGAACGCTGCTCTGAGTCGAACACCAGTGAGCAGCAGTTTCGGAGACAGAGGGGAGCAGAGACAGCTGAGCAATTAACCTTTGCGGGGGGATGTGAAGCTAATTAAGATCAGACCCCCTTCCAGTGTACCGGAGAGGGAGCTGCGGAAAGCCTTGCGTGGGGGTCTGAGGGAGTGACAGTGGGTGAGCAAGCCAGATGGAAATTAACTGCAAATGGGTGTGAGAGGTGGGCGCAGCCAAGGGGAGCCCTGGCTGATTTTCCTCACCCGGGCACTGATGATTGTGCCCCCAGGTCAGCCGCTCCACGGGCACCAGAAGTTAGAGGCGGCTCGCCGTGGTAATTCCCTCCTTGTGTGTTGAGTTTCCTTGGTGATTTCCATGTAAATTTGCTCAGAGTTGCAATTTAGCAGCTTTTCTGTTAACAGATGAGGGATATCTTAATAGTCAATGGACTGCATTCCATCATTGCAGGGGTTCGGAAGTAGAGTTGTGAAGGTTGTGGAGATTGACTCTGGGAAGAGAACTTGGGAAAGCCTGTTTCTGCAGCTCCCTGATGTAATTTTGCTCAGTTCTAGACAGGAGGAAAGACACTTCTGTACCTTGTGAACCTGGTTTGTTGTGAAGACTTACTGCTCTGAATCTTCCCTCTTTTATCACTTGATTAATAAATGCCTTTTCAAACAGAATTAAGAGGGATGGTCACTGCAAAGTGGCCCAGAAGACTTCAGATGCAGAGACATATGTGATTTTGTGTTAGATGCTTTTCCCTGTCCATCTTCAGGAGACAGGTAGCGGAGATGACTTTTTTGATGTGACCAGGGAGGAAGTCACCTTTGCTGTCCAGATATCACCTTTGCTTCACTATATGAAGTGCAGAAGTTGGTACCTTACAAGTAAAACACGAGAATCTCCGAATCCCTTGTTCTCAATTCCCACGTCCTGTTCCATATTTTCCCTGACCTTGCCACATTAGCAGATGAAAGCCTCACATATATGTTTTATAATAATGCACTGTAATTTCACAAGTGTCTCTGTAAGTATTACTTTCTGTGATTCTTACAAAAACCTTGGAACTCATCAAGAATTGGCAGAACAGTGCCTAAGGAGACAAGTTGGAGCTCAGAGAGGTCAGGGCATTTCCAGAGTCCCGAACCTCCAGCCCAGTGTGCACCCCCCTGCGGTCTGGTAGCGCCTTTCATAGCCATTTGTCGGTGTCACTATCTTGGATAAGGGTCAAAAGGGAATCTTTTAAAAAGTCTTAGCATGATGACTAACAGAAAGAAAAGGTAGATGTGAGTAAGTACCAGCTTTCTTAGGATTCTGATTTATTTTGGGGAAGAGAATGGACTAGGTCATGGGTGGCTATTTATTTCTAGAATTTCTCTTCTGGGATGGGGGTGGGGAGGTGCCCTAAAATAACACATTGCTTTCATTAAACATAACTGTTCTCACGTGAGATGCAGACAAGCAGGCCTACTGTGAACCATTCTTAACCTCGTCCTTCCATGTGTTGAAATGACTATAGAGTATCCACATCACAAGCCATGGGTTCTGGCTTGCTCATGGAGACTCCTGATGGTAATTGCTTAATTTTATTCCTGGGCCCTATTGTTCAGGAGTGGAAATCAGTTCAGTATTAATCAAGGTCAGGTCCAATTCTTGAAATGGAATTCTGAACAATGAAAATTGGGAGACAGATTCTTTACCACTGGCGTCACCTATGTTCTCAATGAATTTATGCCATGTTATGTTTCTAATTGGTATCTTTTGGAAGCCAATGTGCTTTATTTTTCTTTCAAAAATATTACTTTATGTTTTCATACTAGAGAAGAAGCACACTCATTATATATATTTTTAAATGAGTGATAGAGAAAACTAAAAGGAAAAAAAGTAACTACTCCTATCCTCTCAAAACAACGTTGCTAATAATTAGACTTATTTCATCCCTATTGTTTTTTCTCTAACCACTTTTATTTTTCCATAGTGTGTATCTGGGTCTATTTTCAGCTCTGAGTGACCTGCTATTTTGAATAGGTATTTTCTACAGACACTGTGCTCTTTTTCCCTTCTTCGACTAGACGATCATTTACTGTGCTAAGGTACTGAAAGGAGGGAGATAGAATGTTTTTGAAGTTAATTTGTAGTCAGCTGGCTGGAGACCAGTAACAACTGTCTTGGATCACATTCTTTTCTTATTTGTAGTTCAAATTCCTTTTCTGAATCTCACACTCTGAATTTGGTAACCAAATGGAAATACCATGAACTTTTATCAGTGTGTTTGTTTGGAATCAGCTTGAAATTTCTAAACTCCCCCCGCCCCCAATACATACACACACAAACACACACACACACACAAATACCGATGCACATGTAATTTTGTGTGCATGTAGGAAAAAGGCCAATTGGTCTAGGTACTGCATTCAGGTTGCAGATTCCCCTGTAGGCATAGGTTTGAATCCCACTCCTGACAAGCCAGCCTTTTGGGCTTCCCTGGAGAAGGCAATGGCACCCCACTCCAGTACTCTTGCCTGGAAAGTCCCATGGGTGGAGGAGCCTGGTAGGCTGCAGTCCATGGGGTCGCTAAGAGTCGGACACGACTGAGAGACTTCACTTTCACTTTTCACTTTCATGCATTGGAGAAGAAAATGGCAACCCACTCCAGTGTTCTTGCCTGGAGAATCCCAGGAATGGTGGAGCCTGGTGGGCTGCCGTCTATGGGGTCGCACAGAGTCGGACACGACTGAAGCGACTTAGCAGCTTAGCAGCAGGTAGCTCAGCTGGTAAAGAATCCGCCTGCAATGGAGGAGACTGGGGTTCGATCACTGGGCTGGAAAGATCCCCTGGAGGAGGGCATGGCAACCCTCTCCAGTATTCTTGCCTGGAGAATCTCCATGGACAGAGGAGCCTGATGGGCTATAGTCCATGGGGTTGCAAGGGTCAGACATGACAAAGCACACCGCAAGAAAGAGGCAGTGGTGGGAAATTTTGCATAAGCAATGCAATATCAAGGTCATGCATTGGGGAGAGAGAGAAGACCCTGAAGTGACATCTGTGGGCTTACATTTTACTCTTGACTGCTCCTAGGTCATTTCCTGAGCGTCCCATACATAAAAATCTAGAGTTCACAAAGCCATGAGATTGAGGAAGCCAGCTGATTACCATTTAATACAACCTTTTCTGATTTGGCAAGGATAACGTGGAGGGAGAAAATGAGTATCTGGGGCAAATATTCCTGGAAATATCAATAACCTCAGATATGCGGGTAGTTCAGTTCAGTCACTCAGTCATGTCTGACTCTTTGCGATCCCATGAATCGCAGCATGCCAGGCCTCCCTGTCCATCACCATCTCCCGGAGTTCACTCAGACTCATATTCATCGAGTCAGTGATGCCATCCAGCCATCTCATCCTTGGTCGTCCCCTTCTCCTCCTGCCCCCAATCCCTCCCAGCATCAGGGTCTTTTCCAATGAGTCAACTCTTCACATGAGGTGGCCAAAGTACTGGAGTTTCAGCTTTAGCATCATTCCTTCCAAAGAAATCCCAGGGCTGATCTCCTTCAGAATGGACTGGTTGGATCTTCTGAAGAGGAACTAAAGAGCCTCTTGATGAAAGTGAAAGAGGAGTGTGAAAAAGCTGGCTTAAAACTCAACATTCAAAAAACTAAGATCATGGCATCTGGTCCCATCACTTCTTGGCAAATAGAGGGAGAAGCAATGGAAACAGTAACAGAATTTATTTTGGGGGGCTCCGAAATCACTACAGGTGGTGACTGAAGCCATGAAATTAAAAGATACTTGCTCCTTGGAAGGAAAACTATGACCGACCTAGACAGCATATTAAAAAGCAGAGACATTACTTTGCCAACAAAGGTCCATCTAGTCAAAGCTGTGGTTTTTCCAGTAGTCATGTATGGATGTGAGAGTTGAACCATAAAGAAAGCTGAGTGCCAAGAATTGATGCTTTTGGAGAAGACTCTTGAGAGTCCCTTGGACTGCAAGAAGAGCCAACCAGTCTGTCCTAAGGGAGATCAGTCCTGAGTGTTCATTGGAAGGACTGATGTTGAAGTTGAATCTCCAATCGTTTGGCCACCTGATGTGAAGAGCTGACTCATTTGAAAAGACCCTGATGCTGGGAAAGATTGAGGGCAGGAGGAGAAGGGGATGACAGAGGATGAGATGGTTGGATGGCATCACTGACTCAGTGGACATGAATTTGAGTAAACTCTTGGAGTTGGCAATGGCCAGGGAAGCCTGGCTTGCTGCAGTCCATGGGGTCACAAAAAGTCAAACATGACTGAGCAACTGAAGTAACTGGGGCATATTTTGATTTGCTAAAAAAGTTTATCTTCTTAACTGATTATCTTGACGACACACAGCCTAGCAAGTGCATGTTGGCTTGTCTTATCCTGACCTCAGCTTTTCTCTCTAAAGCTATCTACCTGCAACCATTTTCAAAACATTTCTCCATCTTCATGAAATGATTTTGGAACTTCTAGTTAGATTTTTCTTCCTTTATTTAAAAACAAAAAGGAATGTGACAAAGTTAGAAATATGATTATGAATGCATCTAAGTAGATTTTTCTTTCTTTATTTAAAAGCAAAAAGGAATGTGAAAAAGTTAGAAATATGATTATGACTGCATCTAAAGACGAGAGAGCCCTGTCTTGGGAACTTTCAACTGAAGTTCATCAGTAACTTTTACTGAAATATTACGAGGAAAAGCTAAACATTTAGTTAGCTCACCATTGATCCTTGGGTTGTGCTGATATTTTAGAGGAACTTGCAATGAAAGGAAGCCTCTAACGTGTTGTCTTTGGTGGACCTCTTCTTCACTTGTCCTTCTTAGGGTTATCATAATAAACTACTCATTGTGATTTGTCAAGAGATTTTTCCCTTCACTCCATTCTTCTCAAGGCAGGTTTTATTTTATCTTCTATGTGAAATGCAGAGGCCCAGGCCTGGTGGAAACCCTGAAGAGAAGAAGATGGAAGCTAAGTCAATGTGAGGCCAAGAATCCAGATCTGGACGGAGTAGCAGATTTGCAGGTCTTCCCTGGTGGCTCAGATGGTAAAGAGTCTACCTGCAGTGCGGGAGACCTGGGTTTGATCTCGGGGTCAGGAACATCCCCTGGAGAAGGAAATGGCAACCCACTCCAGTATCCTTGCCTGGAAAATTCCATGGACGGAGGAGCCTGGCAGGCTGCAGTCCATGGGGTCGCAAAGAGTCGGACAAGACCAAGCGACTTCACTTTTTCACTTTCAGCAGACTCACAAAGGACATCTGAGTGACCTGCTTGCCTTGCCTGGGACTCTGTGAAGTGGACTGTGGTCAGGCAGGGTTGGCCACTGTTCCCAGGGCATGGCGCTCACCACTGAACCGTAAAGTCTTTCCCCTTCCATGCCTGTAGCACTTGGTACTCTCTTGTGCCTCTTACCTTACAAGATTATCCTGTTTTCTTGTACACCAGACTGGTTTTCAGACAGTGTACAGCACAACTCATTTCGCTGGATTTGGGATGTGAATGGCTCTGCTAATGGGTGCCAGCGTGACCTGCGTAACCACCTGATAGTCTTATTGCCAGTGCCCGACTAGGATGTAAACGATTAGAGGGCTGATGTCATGCAATAGGAAATTTACGATAAATATCCAAGTGGACTGACCAAGTCAGGAGACCGGCCCTCACTCTACTGACTACCAGAGGGAGTAACTTGCTTTCCCAAGATTAAAATCTGCCCCACAAAACCTGTGCTGTTTGGTAACATTTTTTTTTTTTTAAACATTTGAAATTATGTCATGTTTCTGGTGGGTCATAGGTGCTCAGGTTTTGCCTGAGGCCACATCGCTCTGTATTTTGTTATGGCAAGCTTATTCCCACATTTATGATACCTGCAGGCCCCTGTAGGAATTTTGATATGTGGCTTGGCCCTTCTGGACCCCATTTAACCTCTTGGACTGCAGTTTTTTCATCTGTAAAATTGTCCTGCTACCTGCTCTGCCCACATCATGAGCCCTTCCGATGACCCAAAGAGGTAATCCAGGAAAAGGACTATAAAGTTCACAAAATACAACATAATAGAATGTATCCTCATTAAATTCATTAATAGTCTTATGATTGTTATTTTTATGGTGTTGAAATGTGATCAAACCCAACGTCTAGTATCTGCAAGTAAAGCTTCTTGACTTTCATCTAATAAAACTGAATCTTCACCCGTTGGTTGGCAGACCAGCCTAAAATCTGTGGAATGTTAGATTTCTGGGCATGTTCTCATTCTCTTTTTATATTCCCCTGTGGTTTCTTGTGACTTTACAAAGATCAAGAGGCCACCTCACAGGTTACTTTTCATTCAAGAGGTTGTGGCATCCTATTCATTGTCGAGTTCTGGACATTTTCCTCCTCATGATAGAAAATTGGTGCCATGTGGAGTATCCTTTCCTCACTCTTGCACCCTGCTTCCTCTTTGGTGACTAAAACTAGAGAAAAGAAATCGGAAACCATGTGTGTTAGAATGGAACACCCA
The DNA here is from genome assembly GCA_006410635.1 of Cephalophus harveyi. Classification (NCBI taxonomy): domain Eukaryota; kingdom Metazoa; phylum Chordata; class Mammalia; order Artiodactyla; family Bovidae; genus Cephalophus; species Cephalophus harveyi. Next base: position 179,570 of record SJYT01067240.1, on the reverse strand, counting down.
TCACAGGACGCTTCCAAGCTTTCAGACATATTTAGCTCTTGAATACTATGGATCTTTCTTGTCTCCTTTGGTGAAATGTTAAACAAAATGATAGGCAAAGTGTAGACTCTCTGAAACCCCTGGAGCTGCGTGATTAGGGTACTCGTTCAGAGATGAGCCACGAGGAAGGTTCATGTGGTGTTTGCTAGGCCCGTATCATTTGACTGCTCCCTGGTGGCTCAGCTGGTAAAGAATCTGCCTGCAATGTGGGAGACCTGGGTTCAGTCCCCGGGTTGGGAAGATCCCCTGCAGAAGGGAAAGGCCACCCACTCCAGTATCCTAATACCACCTTTACCATTTTTGTCACGTCCACTTATGATTTGTGCCATTATTTGTATTCTTTAAGTTAATTTCTTTTACTTAGAAAGAAATATATTTATTTTAAAAGGAAAATATGTAACCATAAGATACATGGAAGGTTAGTGTCACTTCTCATAAATAAAAGATAATGGTAAATATACCATCAATAAGAAAAAAGTATTATATATTAGCAATATATTGTAGCCAGCCAAAACCAAGGTCTACTCTTTCCTTGTACAAAAGAAAAAAAAAAAAAAGAAAGGAAGTCTGTAAGTATCAATTTTCTCTATGAGGAAATAAGGAACAAAGGAAAATTTAAAAGTTAATACTTTTGCCTTATGTTTTAGTATTTTCTTTATTATGACTTCAATCATTTAACATTAAACACAGTCACAAACATGGTATAATCGTAATTCTGATGGTATATGGAGATTTTGTCTTTATGGTTATTTCCAGTACTGTGACATGAATTGCTGGGGAGTTACATTTTTTGAACTTCATTTAAAAATCTATTATTTACCTCATTTCTTAATTAAAGGAAAGAAAGACTTTATTTCTTTAAGCCAAAGTCTTCACTGTATATCATAAAATAACCACCACATCAGTAAACTACTAAATGATTATTTATTCAAATACCAGTGGAAGTGCTTTGCATATTCTTTTTTTTTTTTATAATTTTTTTTTAAATTTTACTTTACAATACTGTATTGGTTTTGCCATACATTGACATGAATCCACTACGGGTATACATGAGTTCCCAATCCTGAACCCCCCTCCCACCTCCCTCCCCATATCATCTCTCTGGGTCATCCCAGTGCACCAGCCCCAAGCATCCTGTATCCTGTATCAAACCTAGATTGGCGATTCATTTCTTACATGATAGTATACATGTTTCAGTGCCATTGTCCCAAATCATCCCAGCCTCTCCCTCTCCCACAGAGTTCAAAAGTCTGTTCTATACCTCTGTGTCTCTTTTGCTGTCTCGCACACAGGGTCATCATTACCATTATTCTAAGTCGGTCCTCACAACAACTCTTCAAGTACTAGTGTTAGTTGCTCAGCTTTGTTTGACCCTTTGCGACCTCCCTGGACTGTAGCCCGCCGGGTTCCTCTCTCCATGGAATTTTCCAGGCAAGAATTCTGGGGTGGATTGCCATTGCCTTCTCCAGGGGATCTTCCCAACCCAGGAATTGAACCTGGGTCTCCTGCATCACAGGCAGATTCTTTACAGGCTGAGCCATTAAACACTATTAAAGAACCCATTTTGCAGATATGAAAAATAGGCTTTATTTTTCTTAGTTTGGCATGATCACAGAGCTAACAGATCAGGTAACTCAGACTGATTCTTTAGCCTGCAATCTTAACTCCTCCTGAAATAATCTTACTGCTGAGAAAAAAAATAGATGGCTAAGTATAGTAAGAGGCCATCAGTTCAGTTGAGTCGCTCAGCCGTGTCCGACTCTTTGCGACCCCATGAATCGCAGCACGCCAGGCCTCCCTGTCCATCACCAACTCCTGGAGTTCACCCAGACTCACATCGATCGAGTCAGTGATGCCATCCAGCCATCTCATCCTCGGTCGTCCCCTTCTCCTCCTGCCCCCAATCCCTCCCAGCATCAGAGTCTTTTCCAATGAGTCAACTCTTCGCATGAGGTGGCCAAAGTACTGGAGTTTCAGCT
>SJYT01067240.1:113728-176834 GCA_006410635.1 Cephalophus harveyi | reverse complement strand
CATAACTTTTCTTCCAAGGAGTAAGCGTCTTTTAATTTCATGGCTGCAGTCACCATCTGCAGTGATTTTGGAGCCCCCCAAAATAAAGTCTGACACTGTTTCCACTGTTTCCCCATCTATTTCCCATGAAGTGATGGGACCAGATGCCATGATCTTCATTTTCTGAATGTTGAGCTTTAAGCCAACTTTTTCACTCTCCACTTTCACTTTCAACAAGAGGCTTTTTAGCTCCTCTTCACTTTCTGCCGTAAGGGTGGTGTCATCTGCATATCTGCTGCTGCTGCTGCTGCTAAGTCGCTTCAGACGTGTCCGACTCTGTGCGACCCCATAGACGGCAGCCCACCAGGCTCCCCCGTCCCTGGGATTCTCCAGGCAAGAACACTGGAGTGGGTTGCCATTTCCTTCTCCAATGCAAGAAAGTGAAAAGTGAAAGTGAAGTCGCTCAGTCGTGTCCGACCCTCAGCGACCCCATGGACTGCAGCCTTCCAGACTCCTCCATCCATGGGATTTTCCAGGCAAGAGTACTGGAGTGGGGTGCCATTGCCTTCTCCGCTGCATATCTGAGGTTATTGATATTTCTCTGGGCAATCTTGATTCCAGCTTGTGCTTCTTCCAGCCCAGCATTTCTCATGATGTACTCTGCATAGAAGTTAAATAAGCAGGGTGACAATATAGTTAATTATTATTATTTTTTCTTAAGTATGCTAATCATTTACCTCACTGAAATTGACATTCTGAAGTTTCTGTATCTTTGAAAGAGCGAACTTTACCATTTGGATTTAAGTTCAGGAGGTAAAGTAAATAAGCAACTATCCAAGAATAACAAAATATATTTTGCTGATCTTTCTTGTTTTAGTTTGTTTTCAAATGAATGTTCAGCCTCCCTCTCTCTCTTCCATTTCGTCCCCTCCCTCCTTCCCTTCTTTCCTTCATATTGCTTTACTTAAATTCCTTAATATGATGTTATTTTATTAACAAAACTTGGAAGATAAATTTAAGAGGAAGTTTCTGAGGGCATTCATAGAGCCAGGCAAGAGTAAAAATTCCAGAAGTCTGCAGAACCCAAGTGGGGAGGAGTTTATTTAAAATTGCCAGCAGTGGCTCCCACCACTATTTCACTCCATGCCCTTTGATCATTACTTCATTCCTATTTCCACATCCTTTATGGCAGGGTTTCTCAACCTTGGTACTGTCAATATGGTAGGTAGATAATTCTTTACTGGAAATGACTGCCTTGTACATTGTAAGGTGTCTAGCAGTATTCCTAGGCTTTGCCTACTAGACGCCAGCCCTACCCCTTAACTGTGACAATCAAAATGGTTATCAGGAACTTCCCTGGTGGTCCAGTGGTTAAAAATCTGCCTTCCAAGGCAGGGGACATGGTTTTGATTCCTGGTCAGGGAACTTAGACCCCACATGCCTTGGGCAACTAAGCCTGTGCCACAGCTAGGGAGGCTGGGCACTCTAGAGCCCTGAGCACCTCAACAAAGACCCAGAATGGCCAAATAAAACCAGCAGACTTTGCAAAATTGTTCCTGATGAAGAACTGTGGCTCGGGATCACCTAAGCTTGTGGTTCTTCTCTGCTGACTTTGCTGTTAATTGATATCTGTTATTGTTGCCGTGGTGATGGTATCGTTGCCACATCCACCTTTATTGAAGCTCCTCTCTCTGCTTAGAGAGAGCACAGCCTTAGAACTCTTTAGGTTATAATAAAATCTAGCTTGATTTTCAAGGCATAGCAGTGGAGGTTTAAAAAAAAAAAGATGGCATTATAACATATGTATCTAAACATTTTTACTTTGATTTCAGTTAGTGAAGCTAAATTTCTAGCAGATTGTCTTCCCAAAGAAAGATATTTCTGAAGGTACTGATCAAGCACTGTGACTTTTGGAAGTGAATGGAAGCCTTATCAGGCTGGGCAGGCCTGGGATCACTATGAAAATCAGAAAAAGGATGGACAACACTGATTGCTTTTTGGCTAATCTGAGGTTTCCAGGATTCCAGGGGCATCTTTTTTTTACTAGCATAAGCTGGCATTATGCTTAATTTTTGTTTAATTAGAGAAGAGAACAGATCCTCACCTTGCTATATGATGTAGTGACATGAACCAGGAGATATGATACTCAGAGATTCCTCATTTAGATTGTAAGAGTTGTCCTGTCACTACTGGGCAAACTCTCCTGAAGCCTTCTGGAGCCCCAAGACATAAGGGCCATCATTTGATGGATCACTGGCTCAAAATTCACATCAGCAGCACCGTTTCTAATTCTTACCTGTTAGACCAGTAAAACAGCCTGGTGTGCTTTGTTGGACAGGATGATGGAAGCAGAGGAAAGTGAAAATACAGTGAAGGACTTAGAATGAAAAACTTGAGAAAGATTTTATAGGAGAAGGGTGTTGGCGATGGAACCTAGCAAGAACAGCTTTTCTCTCATTGCCAGTTGGAAATTGCCTATATTCATAATATTTTCCTTAACAGTTGCTACGCGAAGGCTAAGTTTCAGAAGAGTGTAGCAATTATGTAAAGACACTCTTGGAAGCAGGTCTTCTTTTGTAAGCTGTGCTTTTGGCTGCATTGAAAAGATAACACTCTCTGTTTCCATTTCCATCATGTCACTATTGTCCGCTTCTTACTCTGCTCTTACTCAGATCATGTTAGTTTATTCTTCCCTTTTATGCCTGGAGACTCTCCTCTAGGTTTATTCTCTCTCAGAAGTATTCCGTTCTACTTCCCTGTGATCAAAACCAGTATTCAAAGAAAAATGTTCAAGTCATTTTGGAGAGGCACTGATAAGGTACCCGGCACCTTTCTAAAACACAGAAGTTATTACTAATTGATCCTTTGATATATTTGCTTTAAGGTACTACTTCTGCATATTTAATAGTGAGATTAATGTATTAGTTATGATGAGATAAATTTAAGGTATAAATTATTTTGAGAACCCCACAAACACCTGTCTGTTTTCATGATGAATGAAACTGATTAAGGCTTTTACTGCTACAACTCAAACAAGTAAACAAAATTCACTGGAACATAAGGTTTAATGTTACTATTAATGAAATTTCCTTGTTTTACCTACCTACTTAGTAAGTACCTTTCTTTTCTATTGTCACTGTTTCTGTGTCTTAGATGTGTTGATTTAACAGTCCTGAGTGCCCCACTTTGAGGATAGATAGCAGCATAATTAAATAGGTATATTCATCTGCATGTATATCTTATGTTCTGCTCTAAAGTTTATCTGGGGAATGTGGACATAGTATGGACTCATCCATGGGTTATTTTAAGTGAATTGTAGAGTTCAAGACTGCAGAAACTTTCAGATGTCATCTACTAGAGACTTCAAAATAAAATCTCTTAAAAAGAGATAGATTATAGGCTATAATGCTCCAGGAATCCTAAGTGCTGTCAGCACAGACCTCTTTAGAACCTGTTGAGACTCAGTGGAGTGAAATGACTTGGAGTAAATTCCCATAGCTGGTTAAAAGACGTTGAAGCAACATCTTCTTTTCTTGGGCTCCAGCATTACCCAAAGCTTTTCTTTGTCAACTTTAACTTCTTCTGCAATAGTATTCCTTTGAGGGTGCTTATGAAATTGGTTTCATTTCAAGCAGTGAAACAGTTCAAGTCTAAAATTAAGCAGTTAAGTAGAAGCTGGACTTTTTAAGCCCAGAACTTTGAAATAAACATATATAAGCTTAAAAAAAAAAAAACTTATTAAATAAATTCCTAATCTTAGACCCAGAGTAAAAGTGTTTTGCCGTATTGCCCTCAAGCCTTTCCTTTGACTTGGCTCTCCCCCTCCCCAGCTTTTCTAATGAGTCGGTTCTATATAGGGCCTAGCATAAGTCAGCACACTGGAGGTGCTCCACCAATTCTGTTGTTTTTTTCACTCACACTCACATTTTCACACATAGTTTCTGATTGTGCTTACAGGGCACACTGAACTACACACACTCTCTCACTCCAAAATCTGTCACCTTAAAGCATAGCAAAATCCTTTCATCCCTGCTCAATGGATGACTGGGTAGTTAGCTGTTCTTTGCACATATTCATGTTGAGTAGGTGCTGGATAACATCACTTGTTCTTTTTTTAATGTGACTCATGACAAAATTACCCCAGCTTTCAGTAATATCAAGGGAGGAAAAAAAAAAAAAAAAACTTGCCATCTGCAATTTACTGCTTTTAACCTGAAAAACAGGATCTAAAATGATACTCGGATACTTTGGAGGCTTCACGTGTTATAGGCAGAAACTGGCAGATGGCACAGGGTGGTAGGCTGGGCAACTCAAGAAGAGAAGGCGGAACCGAGTAGGCAGTGGTGTGGAAGAGCTTTGGAAAAGGTCATGACCATTTTTTAAATCAGAGAGAATTAATTACTTCCTTTCATCTCCAAATAGCCAGTATGTGGATGTTCTCAGTAACACTTTGTGGTTGTCTCTCAGGAGGGAAACTCAGTGTGATACAAGGGGTACCAGTTATGTCTGTGGATAAGGAGACTATCCTAACCTTTAATTTTAAGCCATACAACTTGAAATGCCTACTCAATGTAAGATTGTTGCTTTTCCTCTTTGTATAATGCATTCACTTGGATGTCTATAACTGGAGATTAGCAGCATCATAATTTACTTTGGAGATGGGAGCATAAAAAGGGATACATGGAGCAATTCCTAAAACTTTATTTTCTTTGGACATATTCTTATTCAGCTGTGATACATAACACAATAGATTTTCAGGAAATATTTATAAAATACTGACACAGGGAAGAATTTATGTATGCCCAGAAATTTATACCGTCTAGAATTTAAAAGAATTTGTGCTGAGACTTTTGACATCCAATTGCTTCCATCAGCATTTTCCAGTGTAGCTCACAAGGCAGAAGTATCTTGATGGGCATATCTTTGACACATAGTGATTATTTGAATTGATTTTAGTAGTATCCCATTTAAGGAAATGGCAACCCACTCCAGTGTTCTTGCCTGGAGAATCCCAGGGACGGGTGAGCCCTGGTGGGCTACCGTCTATGGGGTCGCACAGAGTCGGACACGACTGAAGCGACTTAGCAGCAGCAGCAGCAGCAGTATCCCATTTAGAAAGATTAAAAGACAAATGTAGCTGTATGTGTGGTAAAGAATGTGCAGTTTGTATTTCAAAATATCTTTAAAATCACAAGGATGTAGATGATGCCATTCACTCACTGCTGAAGTCCTCTCAGTTGAACAAAGACAAGTATTTGCTGTGTTCTGGGATACATTCCATGTGTGATTTAAGGTGGCAGAGCTAAGCCTCAGGTTGGCAGCCCATCTCTACTTTGAGAGGGAAAGAGCTGTCCATGGTACTGACTAACTTGAGCCTTGATGAGAATGGACACAGGATGCCAAGAAAAGTGACTGGAATTCCTTGACCTGTCCTGGAATAACAGCACTGAACTAATAAAGTAATAAAGGCACTGGGATAATGGGATCCCATGGGATTTAGCAAGATAAGTAGAGACAGTTGGTAAAGAGTAGCCTATAGTTCAAAGTCCAGGAACATCTAAGTTTCAGGTTCAGCTGTACAATTGAGCCCTGTGGTTTATCTCAAGGCAGTAATTGTCAAAGATAATTTTGAATAGTCGTATCCAATGCAACTGCATTATCTGAGGTGATGCGTTTGCCTCTCCTTTTAAGGCAAGTGGTGTTGGGCTTGATCATTACTTCAGTTACCAAATCAAAAGACAAAGCCAGGTGCTGAGGTACTGGGGCTGTGGCTCCTTGCCTATTCTTTTCTCTCCCCGTCTCTCCTTACCTCACTTCCCTTTTCTTTCCCCCTTCTTTTCTCTCTCCCTTCTACCCCTCCCATCCTTTCCCACTCTCTTCCTTTCTCTCTTCCTTTCTTCCCTTCTTCATCTATCCACTGGTCTCTCTGTCTCTCTTTGAATATTGACTCTTAAGTCAGTATTCAAACTTGTTGAATCAGGGATATGGATCTTTATGAATTTCATCTTTAAGAGGACATTTCAGTGAGGTCCTGATCAATGGTGGGCCCAGTTTTTTTTTTTTTTTGACACTTTTTTCCCCAAATAAACTTATTAGGACTTTGAGAGGATATCCTTTGAGCAATTCTAATCTGCCTCCACTAAGACTTGATAAGACTTTCAACTGTCTTCTCAACTACCATCCTTACTTCTCCTTCATCATTTCCCTGTTGCATGAAGCAGTTTCTGTGCTTTTCTCCGAATGTAGATGAATAGTAATTTCCAGGGAACTCTTTGGGATCATAAGGAAAATAATTCCTTTTATGAGAATGGAAAACTTGGCATCTTTTGGTCTCAGGTAGATTACTAACCTTCTTTCTCAAGGGAGATGGATCAGCGTTCATGGGAGTCACAGTCTAATATAATGAAGCCACTGGCCAGTGTTCACTCCCTCAAAGGAGATGCAAATAGCTAACTTCCTGACCTGGAGCCAACATAAGAAATACAGTAATGACCTGTCACATCGGAATTCCTTCTTGCCCTTGATATACTCTCTTTATCCTCATCTTATATGACCTCTTTCTCATCTCCCCATAGTTTAGTGAGCAGACATCCCCTGGCATGAGCTGTGTAAATATTGTAACTGAATTACTGCCTGTTTACTTAACTCACTGTAGAAAACCATGATAAGCTTTTTAATTACAAAATTAGCTCTGCCAAATCAATTTCTTTCATTTAATGAACTGAAGAAAATGGCAGAACGAGGATAAACCATGCCCTTTTCCTCTTCTTTTTAAGAGTAGACTTTGTCGAAAAATAGTTATTATGTAGAATAACAAAAGCAACAACAGAAGCAACATCACTGTTATCCCTGTCCAGTACCCTGCGACTTTTTTTAAGCTTAATTTTAAGCCATAGCAGATCCATTCAGTTGGTACTACATAATATACTCACCTTGAGCCTACGCATTTCCTCCTTGTCCTGCCCCTCCCAGCTCTTTACTCACCAGTTTATTTTAACCTTATGAGCAAGTGCCCTGTATACTGTCTTGCATCTCTCTTTAGATCTGTCACTCGTCACTTCTAGGACACATCTCTCAACTATAATTTTTCTGTCTGCTGATGTAACACAGCTTTCGATCCTTTAGTATAGGTACACGTCTCTGATAAAGCAAGACCAAGTGCAAGGACTTTATCTAGTCTGTAGCCAACAGCCTAAGATCCCCGTGGACTCCCAGCAAGGTCTGAACAAATCCTAACAGTAAAATAAGTGACTTATGTATGTCCTTCTTTGTTTTCTCCACTTTTATTGGAAAGGTGGATGTTTAAATCAGTTTTTTGTTGTTGTTGTTTTGGTGGGGCTGAATAATTTTAATTTTACTTTATTTAACATAGTTACTTTGAGAGGGATTTGGGAATAAGGCCACTTGTGAAATCATTATAATTTCCATGGAGAAACTTCAGGAATATTTTACCAAACTGCTTCTGAAATGCTACACCTATGGTTAAATCTAAAGAGGAATATCAAGGGGAAAGAAGTTATCACTTATGAAAATGAGAAAGAATACCTATGTGGGAAGTTCTTCCCATTTTCCATCCCTTATCCAGGCATATTTCTCAAAATTAGATTATTTATGCTGTATCTCTAATTAGACTTATTTCAAAATCTCAAGCTAAAATAAACAGAGTTGTTGTTCAGAAAAACACATAGTATGTAATCATAAGATTTCGAAGACTATTGCAACATTTGACCAACAGTGTCTTTACTGAAATTTTTATGCTTTCTTTGTCTGGATAAGACCAGATGCATATGGAAACAGTCTTAAAATATTTTTGCCTATGACTAGAAAATCAAGAAAAAAAATTGAAAGCTATACATTATTTATGTCACAGCATATAACTGGGGAACTATAAATCCAGGGGACTAGACAATTTTTCCCCACTAATGTTGCATTAAAATAGAATTCTCTTCATATGCATTTACAAATGCCTTGCCATTAATTACCTAAGTTCTTTCTTTTCCCATTCCTCATTTTTGGCCAAACTTTTGGTGGCTGAGTTGAAAGTGGTTATTGTCTAGTAAGAGATAGTTTGTGAAGAATAACGTATTTCAAGGATCCCTCAGCTAGGAACTCATCATGAGTTTGCTCTGCTCCTCATCTGTTGACCACAACTTCTGGCTCTTGCTAGTGCCTACAGTGACATAATAATTAATTCAGGAGTTTGTGTCTTTTCCTTGGGATGCTTTATGGCAGTGTAGGACAATTAAGTCTTTAGAGGAATGAGAACTGATCTTTTATCTATTTTAAGTCTACAGATGTCATAACTGTGAGTCACAAAGTTGTGACATGACACACTCATCTCAGAAAATTGTCTTCATGGAATCTTGACTCGAAAATTTCACTCTCATGCCATGTTGTGTTGATATGTTCTCATTAAAGCAAGAGCCAACTTCCTGATGTAGTTTCTGGGAATCTCCTCCAAAAAAATTCCAACCTTTGGGGCCTATTTTGCAAATAGCCTTTATGTCATGAGTCAGGACATGGCATGAGGAATTTCTCCTTGAAAAGAGATCACTGCTTTTGACAGTTAGAGTCTCCCAATGCAGTCATCAGACTGCACGTGGTTGATGTGTGTGTATATGTGGAGAGGGGTCTCCATTCCCTGGAACCATAATGTCAGGTTTCATATTGTCTGAGATTAGCATCTCTTCAAAATCAACCATGTACTGCTTTCTCTCCAAATCACCTTCCCTGCTGACCATAACTGGTTATATAATCCTGCGTCTTCCATTATCCTGACCGCTGATCCGTGCCCGATGGCTGTGCCAGGTCTCACAACGCCACAAGCTTTTGATTGCTGTACTCTAAGCTGCTTAATAAGACAATTAAAAATGATTTACAAATGGCCATCACAATACTATTGGGGATCAGGCAGAGAATGTTCTATGTGCTGCAGTATTAAAAATGCATGCCCTTCTACAGCTTCTTTTGCAGCTGCCTTTAATACCAGTACTGGTTTACTTCTGTCCTTCTCCCTCACCCCCCTGAATTATTATATTACAGTAGTCCTTTCTAAGTCATGTACATCTGGAAAGAATTCAAGAGATATGCCACTGATCCTGGGTTGTTCTGAAAGCATTTCCCTTGTAGTTGGGGGATGTTGGGGGTTGACAGGAACTGCCTAGAATTCTAGACTAGAGTTAAGAGGTATTACAAATAGCCTTTCATCAGGCCTGTTCATTCTCAGCTTGAGGGTCACACATCCATCCTAATTTGCTTCCTCTTTCCTCTTCACTCTTATTGCTACATTGTTTACAATGGGCAGATTTCCCAAAGATTTTATTGTGAGTCACACAAAAGTTTGTCTATAGAAAATGGAAATTAATCAGAAATATTGGTGTTGGTGTTGCGAAGACAATAATTGAGAAATTAAGACAGAATGTCATCTTATCTTGTAAGATGCTTATTTTTTTTTGTTTTGTTTTATTAAGTTGAGTTTTTTTGGTCTAGAGAAGTTAAAATTGATATTGACCCAAATTTTAAGAAAATTCTCTATTTTTAATGCTGAGACCTGAGGATTAATAAAATTGGCAATGACTGGCTTTTTGTAACTTTTCTTAGGAAGAATGTTTGGAATGGACTTTAAAAAAGAAGAAGAAGGAGAATCTTTGAAGCCAGATATCCCTGTATTTCGGGCTTCCCTTGTCACTCAGCTGGTAAAGAATTCACTTGCAGTGCAGGAGACCCCAGTCTGATTCCTGGGTTGGGAGCATCCCCTGCAGAAGGGATAGCTACCCACTCCAGTATTCTTGGGCTTCCCTGGTGGCTCAGATGTCAAAGAACCCGCCTGTAATATGGGAGACCTGGGTTTGATCCCTGGTTTGGGAAGATCTCCTGGAGGAGGGCATGACAACCCACTCCAGTACTCTTGCCTGGAGAGTCCCCATGGACAGAGGAGCCTGGCAGGCTACCGTCCTCTGGATCATAAAGAATTGGACATGGCTGAGCAACTAAGCACAGCACGGCATAGCGGCACATCCCTGTATTTCATTCTTGCCTCTGCTATTTAGGAAAGTTTAGGACCTTGAGAAAGATGCTGTAGTCATCTGAGATTCCATCTTTTCATCAATAAAATAAATATATGCATCCTGACATCTCAGGTTTACTGTGACTGTTGCATAAAGTAATCTATGTAAAGTGCCTGGCTCACTGATTGAGCACACTTTGAAACATCCTTTGTAAGCATACTTTGAAGTGGTGGAGATTGAAACTATTTTTTTAGGGATTCATCTAATAATTGTGGATGTCATGGAAGACTACAGTCCCATAAGGAAAGTAAATAGAGATAGAGAAAATACACCAGTGAGAGGCAGCCACCAATGTGTTCCACAGTATAGTAACTGCAGACCCATCAAGTGTTCCAAATACAGTCATTGCAAACCTATCAACTCGTGAGACTGTGATTTACGGATACACCCTTCCTTGGTTAGAATTGGCTTACCATCCAGTAGAGACCAGTCCTAAATGTATATAAGACATCCATGACTCTAGCTGAGGTAGACACAGCTGGAACATCATATCTTTTATGCCAGATTTCAAGCTCTCTGAACAGTAGACTTCTTCACTTAACAATACTTGTTATACTACATATTCAAGAGGTATTTTTTGGTTGCGCCAGATTAAATTAAATTTGCTTCAAGATTAATGTTAAACTTTCAATCAACACATATTTATTGAACATCTATTATGAGAAAGTGACTGGAATAGGACCAGCAAGAATATATGGAGTATAAGACTCTCATTCTGGGACAGAGTAGCTTGGAAACATATACACTAACCTATGTAAAATAGATAGCCAGTGGAAATTTGCTGTATGATTCAGGGAACTCAAACTGGGGCTCTGTGACAACCTAGAGGGGTGGGATGGGGAGGGATGTCGGAGAGATGCTCAAGAGGGAGGGGACATATGTACACCTGTGGCTGACTCATGTTGATGAATGGCAGAAACCAACACAATATTGTCATTATCCTTCAATTAAATAATTTATTTAAAAAACAACTAAAGAAAAAATACTTTTATTCTGTATTCTATGAGTCTGCAATATAGTTGTGGGGAAGAGATACCCAGTTAAAGTTGTCAGTGTGTCTTAGGCAAATTATTTAACATATCTAACAAGTTTTTAATATGCAAAAAGAGGGATTGGGGTTGGTCTTTTAGTTTCCTTATTATTTTAGAACTCCGAGTAAAGTAGCCATTTTCATAGCTGCATATTTATGTCAGATGGATGTTATTCACAATAGGTCCCATGAAAGTTTGAAAGTGAAAGTTACTCAGTCAGGTCTGATTCTTTGCGGCCCCATGGACTGTAGCCTGCCAGGCTCCTCTGTCTATGGAATCCTCCAGGCCAGAATATTGGAGTCGGTAGCCATTCCCAACCTAGGAATTGAACCCAGGTCTCCAGGATTGCAGGAGCATTCTTTACCATCTGAGCCACCAGGGGCACAACAGGCCCTGTAGGTATGAGGAAAACAAAGGTCTCTGGAAGCTGGACAGACAGACATTTGTGGAAGTGTTGAAATTTGAATTGATTCTTAAAGGATAGACTGAGGTGAAAAATCAGTCTTCATCAGCAAATAGCGTGGGAAAGATATGCAGAGAATACACTACCTGGGTGTGTGTGTGTGTGTGTGTGTGTGTGTGCGTGCGCGCGTGCGCACACACACACACGCGGTACAAAGTTCAGCAAGAAGTACATTTAGAATTACCCTGCTTTTTCCCATTGTGGATTTTTCCCTGTCTCTCCACATTTCTTTCTACATTTCCAGAAGCTATTAATAGCTGTTTTAGTCATACCAAATATCTGAAAAAAATGTGTGTTCCTTATGATACAGAAATTTGAGGTAGTTAGAATTTCAACAGAAGAGTATGCTTTCTTAATGTCTGAATCAACCCAGTGGCTTGAGTTTGGGATATCAGTTGGTGACTCCTTGTATCTGCTGTCACGAATCAAGTACTGGAACATCTTAAAACTATAATATTCCAAGGATAGATTTATTTTTCCTTTAATGTATATTTCTCAGGAGGAGAGGGAATACAAATAACCCTTTCAGGAGATGTTTAAACATATGGACTCCTCACTTAGGGCCCAATTAGTAGGAAAAACTCTACAAGGTTCTACTCTGCCCTTGAAATTAGACTTCAAAAAACATACACTCACTTCCCCCAGGCACAGAAGCAGGATCTGTGTTTTAATCCTGACATTAATTAAGCCTTTATTTTGCTCTTTTATTTTATTTACATGCTCTTTATTTTGCTCTCAGGGAAGAACTTAAGTACATTTGTTCTTCTCCTTTCCTTGCGAGTGGTATACCCAAAATATTCTTTCTTTTGGAACAGAGGAAAATTGGATTTCGAAGTAAAGTCACAAGGAGTTAGGATAGTAGTACTTATAGAAAGTAGTTGAAATGAGTGCCCAGCAATGACTAAGTGCCTTCTCCCTTACCTGTCACTGGAGTCTAGCTATGAAACCGTTTGGTGTCCTTTCAGGGGCCTCCAAAGAGCTCTGGTCCTTTATGTCTCAATGCTGAAAGAATTCAGTGAGTGACAAAGTGATAGATAGAAAGTGGTTTATTCGAATCAGTGGCCTGTGAAGCTTACAAGCAGACAGACAGGAGGGTGCCACACCCAAAAGTTTAGTGGGCTACAATTTTTAATCAAAGGAAAAGTCAGGAGCTAGGAGGACTTTCTTTGCCATTCTTTAGTAGATGTCATGCTTCCATCATCAGTTCCTCCTCCAGGTTGAGCAGGAAAGTTTTTTTGTCTCTACATAGTCAAGCTAGGTCCAGAAATTAGTATGTATGTGTGTGTATGTGTGTGTTTTATGTGTGCTTTTGAACTGTGGTGTTGGAGAGAACTCTTGAGAGTCCCTTGGACTGCAAAGAGATCACCAGTCCATCCTAAAGGAGATCAGTCCTGAATATTCATCGGAAGGACTGATGCTGAAGCTGAAACTCCAATACTTTGGCCACCTGATGCGAAGAAGTGACTCATTGGAAAAGACCCTGATGCTGGGAAAGATTGAAGGCAGGAGGAGAAGGGGACGACAGAGGATGAGATGGTTGGATGGCATCACTGACCCAATGGACACGAGTTTGAGTAAACTCCAGGAGTTGGTGATGGACAGGGAGGCCTGGCGTGCTACAGTTCATGGGGTCGCAAAGAGTCGGACATGACTGAGCAACTGAACTGAACTGATGCATGCAGAGAGCACATCTTAACACACTGAACTCACTGGCAGGCTGTGGGGCTCACGCCCCGCTGCCTTATGCCACACTGTTTCACGGCATCTCTCATGCTCCTGTTGCATAACCTTGTTGCTAAGCAAGACTGTTTGGTTTTGTGGTTAAGCAAAGCTGCTTTCTTGAATAATCATTAACTTGGAGGGGCCTCACATATTTTTTTTGATGTATTGTCCCCCTGGTGGCATTAGCTATTTAATCAGCTACTTTGTCCCTTTATTCGGTCCCTTTCAGTTACATTCCCTTGCACTTAACGAAAGCAAAGTCTGTGAACGATACTGTCTATACTTTGGTGACACTCAGTTCTGTAACTAGGTCACTATCATGCATAATGATACCATCCTATAGAACCCGAGGGAAAGCTCAAAGTGATCATTCATCTTACACTTAAATGTAGACAGGGCTTTTTGATGCATACCTGACCAGAAGAGTGAGGATGATGTTTATATGGGTGCAAATATATCAGGTAGTTTTGCTTTTGTGTCTCCTGTTTTGGCTGTTGTGGAAAATATATGGAAACAAAATTATAATCAAGAGAGATGGCCCTGCATCTGAGTTTTAAGTTCCTGTTCTTTGGAGAAAATAGTTTTTTGCTCATTTAGTTTTTTTTTTTTTTTTTTTTTTTTGTCCCACTGGAAAAATAATCCGAGTTGTAGTGAAATCTAATGGGTTCTGCAAAGTACAACTGTAACTTACTGGAGTAAAAGAAAGGTCAATGTAATATCCCACTACATCTAAAACCAGGATAAAAGTCTTTATCTTGCAACAATCCTACAGATAAAAGGACACAATCTAGATATGATGCAGTGAGAGCAGGAAAGAACTCTTTGACTGATGGGGGCATATTTTAAATTATCTTCTCACCTTTAATATCTGAATTAATTAGTCTTTGTACATCTATGTAAAAAGCAAGTATAAATGGAGCAATATCTGTGGGAAATTGCTATAGTGACGCAGTATCGTGCCAGAAAAAGCCGACAACTCTAGAAACATACAGCCCTGAGTTTGAATCCTGACTGTGATACTTACCAGACCCCTAACTTTGAGCTTCAGTTGCCTTTATTTGTAGAATGGAGAGAAAAACAACAACACCCAAAATATTAGTAAAAATAGATAAATGTATCTTTCTTGCCTTACATTTGTTTTGATTCAACTTTTTGTTGTTGTTCTTGTATTGCATTTACTTTTAAAAATACTGAATATCTCCAAAAGAAAGAAAGGAAAGGCAGGAGAAAGAAAAAAGGAAGGATTTTTTTTTCCCTCTTTCTCTTGTACTTTCCCTTATGATATGGGGAGAGTAGGAAAGAACTCTTTTACTGATGGGGGCATATTTTAAGTTATCTTATCACCTTTAACATCTGGGTTAATTATTCTTGTGTAGAAGAATAAGTATTTTTGTAGAAGAAAATTCCTATAGAAGGAAAAGAGGAAAAGAAAGATACGTGTTTGTTATTTTGCCTGGGACAACTAGATACAGACAACTCACAAAAGATAACCAAACTCAAAAATATCTAGAGATATATTTAACAGGATGTGGGAAAAAAAATATATATATATTTTTTAGACTATAGAAACGAGCAAGCAGTATTTGGCCAAAGAAAAGGCTATGACCTTGGTGGGATGATTTAGTATCAGTGATCCCCCATTACGATTCCAAATCAAATCTCCTGCTGGTGGCTTTTTGATGACCTAGAGTGATCTTAAAGTTCATAAGAAAGTGTTTATATCTGAGAATAGCCAAAAAGAAATCTAAGAAAAGATTTTGAGGAAGGGCTATACTTTATAAGTCCAGTATAAACCCATTGTAGTAAAAAAAAAAAAAAAAATGTAGTTCTGGCATAGAGATCGGCAAGTAGATTATAGAAAGTCAAGAGTAGCCAGAAAAAGTCCCCAGCATACGTGGCAGTTTAATTGCTTACCAAGCTGTTATCACAATTCAGTGGATAGATCCAAAGTGTTTATTTGACAAATGGTAGCAAGACAGCCCACCATCCGTATGGAAAAAAATCCATATGGGTATCTGTCTCACTTCATAAACAAAACAAACTCCTAATGAATTAAAGCCTTAAAGTTGTTTTTTTTTTTTTAAGTACCAAACATATTGGAAGAACGTGTATACTATCTGTATGAATGATTGGTTGGAACATTTCTAACCAAAACAGGAATCCCAGATGCTATATTATAAAATGAAAATAGTCAATATATAAGAATTTTAAGTAAAAACTTATAGTAAAAGATTTAATACTTTTAATATATAAATGATATATTTGGGAAAAGCTGTAATGAAATAAGTCCATCAGGATTATAAACAGTTGTAACTGAGAGCATAAATAACCGTGCTTAACAAGCTAGGTGTCTGAATTTTGTTGTTGTTTTTTTTACGTAAGAAGTCAAAAGGTGAGCCATTCAGAGCTCATATAACAGCTCTATGCAATAATCCCTAAGCAGCTGTCCTAACCATGGACTTTCATCCTTATATTTGTCACTTTGTGTTCTCTAAAAGGCTATTGCACCTTTAGTATTTGACCCAAATTCTAGGAAGGAGAAAGTTAGAAGGGTGAAAGCAAAAATATATACCAGCTAAGTTTGCAGTTTTCAAAAGAAATTGTCCAGAAGTTTCACCTTGTGATGTCAGCTTTCACCATAACTGTGTCTGTCCCAGCTGCTAAGTGAGATTGGTTAAAGCAATTTGGTTTTGTTTATTTGTTTGTTTTGTTTCTTTGATCTGGGCATATTTCAACAGTAATGTTAGAGTTCGTTTATGGGGAGAAGGGCAATAATAACTACGGATAGGTGGCTAGCAGTGCCTCCCAAAAACAAAAGCAGATTATACATAGAAGTTTTGCAAATCGATAACTGAAGAAAAGAACCTAGGAGACAAATGGGTGATGAATATGAATAAGCACTTTACAAAAGGAAGCATTCTGATGGCCTTTAAACCTATGAAAAAATGTGTGATCTCCTGTGTGATCAAAGAATTGCAAATTTAGGTAACAATGAGATATCACTTTATATTCATCAGATTAGTACAAATTTTAAAGTGTGCCAACTCCTACTGCTGTTTAAAATACAGAAAAAAATTAAATTATTATAGCTTTTTTTTCTTTAAATAAAGATTAACTTCTGCATGGCAGTTTCTGTTAAAATTAAGATACATATACCCTTTGCCTCAGGAATCCTAACTATGAGAGTCTATCTCATAGAAATAAAAATATCAGTATCCTAATACATACATGCAAGAGTTTTTGTGACTATTTACAGGGGTTAAAAAAGGAGAAATGTTTATAAATAGGAAAATGGAGTTGTCGAGTAAATTATAATAGATTTCTTTTAGAGATTGTTCCACAGTCCTTAGAAGAATGAACCTGATCTATCTGGATCTAAACCACATGACTTAGAGAAATTTCCACAATATATTGTTAAGTGAAGAAATAAGATAATAGAGAGAGAAAAGAATAAAACAAGTTGTTAATCTGGGTTGTCAAGAGATGGAGAGAAGAGAAGCTGTAGGGAAATTTGGAATGTGAAAGAGGGAATAAATCAAACTTTAGATATGTATATAAATAAAATAACTTAGATTAAGCTTTTATTTTTTTAAGAGCTGAAACAAGATCAAGAAATCATAGCAAATAAACTGGGTACAACAGGGCCAGTGTAGGATAAAGAACAGAAGATTAAGGTTTCACTTGGAACTGTTTCTGATGAGATGTTATCACCCATTATTTTAAGAGGAAAATTTATAAACTTGTAAAGAATTTTACTGTATGTGCTTTATATTCTATTTAATATAAATATGAATAGTAAGTTTTATGGAGAAGGCAATGGCAACCCACTCCAGTGTTCTTGCCTGGAGAATCCCAGGGATGGGGGAGCCTGGTGGGCTGCCATCTATGGGGTCGCACAGAGTCGGGCCACAACTGAAGCAACTTAGCAGCAGCAGCAGCAGCAGTAAGTTTTATAGAATTCTTCTTCTTAATAACGATTCCAACTCTTTGCCACCCCATGGACTATAATCCACCAGACTCCTCTGTCCATGGAACTTTCCAGGCAAGAATACTGGAGCGGTTTTCCATTTTCCCCTCCAGGGAATCTTCCTGACCCAGGGAATCAAATCTGTGCGTCTTGAGTCTCTTGCATTGGTAGGTGTTTATCACTGTGCCACCTGGAAGGTATCCAATAATTTTCACGTCAGTGTATGGCAAAACCGCTACAATACTGTAAACTAATTAGCCTCCAATTAAAATAAATAAATTAAAAAAATACATAAAAACTGTTTTAAAAACCTATATTGTTTTTGGTACGTTTATATATTTTCTCACTTAAAAAAACAAGTCCAGCCCCTTACAGGGGGACGCTGAGAGGACTACATGCTGCCACGTTACTCTGATACATGACTTGCGTACTTGAAAAGTGTAGGCTGCTTCCGAGTAGGACAGTGAGCAGTGCTTGCCGCGGAGTCCCAGAATTTCCCCAGCCGGCTCACTCCCAAGCCCGAAGCTTTGGCTTCTGGGCTGTGTTGCTGGCAGTGAGCATAGTGGGATGGCGTGTTGTTTGAATCACAGCACTTCTGTTTCCTGGCTAAGTTACAAAACAGTGTTGTAGTCGTGAAACTGAATGTCATCAGCACACATTTGTGGCCCGCACGGAGTGTGCGCAGAGCCCTGTAGTAGTGCTCTATGCGTGCGCATGATTGCATTCCAAAGAGGTGTTGCAGCTGCCTTTAAGAAGTTTACCAACTAAAGGAAGATGAAAACAAACACAGCCAACTGAAAGCAGCCCAGTGGACTTTCCGTTAAGATAGTCCATGATCTGATTCTGAGCTTAGCTTGGTGGGGTTTGTATCTTGAGAACTCAGTAATATCAGTTGGCCAAAGGAATGAGTGAAAGTGTTAACAGGAACCGGGTTGTTACAGCTGTTCTATTTTGATTTGTTTTGTTTTGATTTGGTTACACTGGGTCTTAGTTTTGGTGCTTGGGATCTTTAGCTGCAGAATGTGGGATCTAGTCCCCTGACCAGAGATCGAACCTTGACCCCCTGCACTGGTAGCACAGAGTCTTAGCCACTGGGCCACCAGGGAAGTCCACAGCTGTTCTTAACCAGTACTTTTGCTCTCTGCCTCTCCCCTCTAGTATCTGTCTGCCACACAGCTAAATCCAAATCCGATCCTATGACCCTTTGAATTTTTTCTCATACTTTCCAGTTAGCTTTAGGAATCAGTAAGAGGCACTGAATCTGAACTTGAGTGTACTTTCCTGAACCTGCTTGATGTTTTAAATAAATTGAGTTAGAATGCCTTAAAATAAAGCTCACTCCCATAGGAAGCCCCTGGCCCATGGTGTTAAGCTGGTGATCCCTCAGCCTCAAGAGGCTATGCCTCTCCGTGCCATGGAAACTTCGCTCATGTTACTTCTTTGGACTGAATTGCTTATTGTGCCCCATAACCTAGCCCTAAAGGAGATCAATCCTGGGTGTTCATTGGTAGAACCGATTTTGAAGCTGAAGCTCCAATACTTTGGCCACCTGATGCAAAGAGCTGACTCATTTGAAAATACCCTGATGCTGGGAAAGATTGAGGGCAGGAGGAGAAGGGGATAACAGAGGATGAGGTAGTTGGATGGCATCACCGACTCAATGGATATGGGTTTGGGTGGACTCCGGGAGTTAGTGATGGACAGGGAGGCCTGGTGTGCTGCAGTTCATAGGATCGCAAAGAGTCAGACATGACTGAGCGACTGAACTCAACTCAACTCAACCTAGTGAATTCTATTTTATCTTTTTAGATAAAATTAAAACACCACTGCCTTCATGATGCCATTTAAAACCATATCTGGAATAAGTTAAGTATTTGCTTCTTTATTACTTCATCTATTTATCACTTGTGGCGCTTTTCATATTGATATAATAACCTATATACCTATCATGTAATCTCAAATAACTTGTGTACTCTCAGTTGAGAAAGATGGGAGTCTCTGCTTGTATCTCTCTAGCCTATCCTTGGCTTTATCACAGCATCCTTGTAATGGTATTTGTTGACTGACTGGTGGATTACTTTTTGGGTGGGGAGGTGGATGGATTGACTGGCTGATAAATGAATGAATGATTATTAAGTGAAATAGTGAATGAATGATTAGTAAGTTTGTGATTATTAAGTGAAATGGTGAATATTATAAACCTGGAAAAAGGAAAGTGGAAAGTTACTATTGAAAGTGCTGTAGAGAAAAAAATATATTATTTTAATGAAGCCTTTTGTAGAATAAGATGGAGGTGAGGATGACTTCTCTATTATTTATCTTTGAAAACTGTGAGTTCAAATTTGTAAAAAGAATGGATATTTTGGACAGAAAGTGCTACATAACTACAGCACACTTATTTATTATTCTCTAAAATAGTCCCTTTCTTTGGCATGTTTAAAACCTGAAGTCTGGTTGGCGTTATAAATATGCATGAGCTGTTGGGGGGAGAGAACATAAAGTGTGAATCACACTTCAAACAGACCCACCAGCTCACTCCTGACTTCAAGATTTTCAGAAGTGTGAAATGAAAATGGTTTTAAAATTAGAAAATGTGCCATCAGAACTTTTATCAGCCCTCAGAGAAAATAAATAATCTCTTTAACTGTGGGGAATGCTGGGGATATTTATTTAGTTAGCTTCACAGTTAAGATGCTTTGATAAGTTTTCGTGTCATAAAATGCACAAATTAATTTTAATGAATGTGGGGGAAAAGTACCTTCTAAAACACCCAGGTACCTGATGCTGCAATCTAGGGTTTCTGAGGGATTATTTAAACTTAATCTATGAGTAAAATGTTTCACTGGAGAAAAGAAACTCTCGCAGGTGTCTTTTCCTCCTGATGTGTTTACATTTAAAAAGTGATCTTGAAGCATTTGAGGGGTGAGTAAACTCTGGGAAGAGGCAGCGGATCTTAATTGCTGAATTGTAATGACAAAAATGAGAAAAAAATAGTATAGTCAGTTGTTTGCTTTCAAATTTGTGGCAAATGGGTTTATTAACATTGTTATCGTTGATTTTTTATGCATATCGCTTGAACTGAGTGTGAACAGAGGGGAAATCATCATAAAAGATGACATAAAGGATGGTAGAGATCCTTATTTTTATGACTAATTTAAAAAAAAAATAGCCCATCATTTCCAGAAACTGAATAACTGAAAAATGACTGTCTGGCTGTGTTCTGTAGAGTGTGTCACACAAGGCCCGTACCTGAGATCAGGGACAAAGAAAGGGGCACCCTGTGAATGTGACTCTGAAGCTGTGGTACATCAGCATCGTCTCTTGGGCTTTGTGAAGCCCACATTGCGGGGTCCCACTCCCAGAGTTCCTGATGAAGTGGGTCTGTGAGCCGGGCAGGAGAATGTGGGCATCTATGATGTTCCCAGGTGAAACTGATCCGCGGGTCTAGGAACCACACTTTGGGAAACATTATTCTGTTACCATACTTAAGTAAGATTAAAGAAAAGAAAATCTACTGTAATGATTATCTCTGGTTAATGCTGGGCTCATTTTGTGAACCTTAAGTGTTTCTGTGAGTTCCTCTTTTCTTTTTCAAAAATTGGATGATATTTTAAAATACCATTTTATTAACCTACAGTCGTGAAGGTTGAAATTCCACTAAATTCAGGTTAATGTTAACTGCCTTACATTTTCCATGGCAACGTGGGACAGACATTATTTTAAACGAATGGAAAAATAGCATTTACTTTCATAAAATTATGTGGCCTCTTGACTGAGCTGTAGATTTTGTTACTAATTTACAGCTATTACTTGAAACACACCCCTGATTTTTCTCCATGTATCAGACTGAGAGTAAATCTGAATAAATGAAACCTGATTTAAAGAGATGCTGTCAGATCCTGTCCTTTGGAGAACAGTAAGCATCAGGAAAAACAGTAAAGCACCATCATTCCCTAAGAGTATGTATACATTTCAGGGCATGCATTTTATCAATACTTGTCCAAAACATACATGCTCTGACCATACCACGCACTGGAAAACAAGGGATAAAGTGACTTTATTCTGTGCTGCGAAGGTCGTTAAGTCAGCAGCTTTCTGCCAAAGCATGAATCTCTGTCTAGGTCCAAAACACTTCAAACATTTACTACCTCTCACCTTTTCCCTCTTTGAAGGACCCTCCCAACACCAGTCTTCTGGCTTTGTTCCACTTACTCTTTACTAAAAGGAAGGCTTTGTCTGAGCAGCTACTCCCAAAATGAGGCCAGTGGTAAGGGTCAGTGGGTCAAGAGACCCATCTGGGTGGTGGGGGGCAGTTCTTATCTTCCTTCACCCCAAAGTTGCACTCCTCACGTCTCAGGCTCGTCTTCATGTCTAAAAGATGTATTGCTCTATGATTTCACAGATTTCCTATGATTTCATATATTCTGGTATACCTGATGTTCTTCTTCCTTAATTATCTTCAGTGGTGGTCAATCTATCTCAAGTTCCTAAGTAAGACATGTACAAAAGACGAGAAAACAAACAAATAAATAAAAGTCCTATCTATTTTTTTTTTCCTTGAGCCAAGTTTATTCAGTGTTAATGCAACCTTCTTATTGCCTCTTCCTTCCAAAACATACATATTTTAGTTGCATTGTTACTCTACTGGAAAAGACATGATTATTATTATTTACAAACAGTGAAACCACTGCTGAGATAAGTTTCAGGCAGTGGTTCTCAAAGTGTGGCCTGGGAACGAACAGTGTTAGCAACTTCTCAGAACCCACCTCAGACCTACTGAGTGAGAATTTTGAGGGAGGAGCCTTAGCAATTTGAATTTTCTCAAGCCCTGCAGGTATTGCTCACACACACTGAAGCTGGGCAACAACCAGTTTAAGGATTTGAAAAGAAGGGCAGGACTGGGTGGAAAACACGGAGGAGTCTGGTCCTCTTGATGACTGCTTTTCTTGTATGGTTGGCTGAAATTGGTGTCTGCATGAGGCACTTTTATTTGGTTGCTGCAAAATATAACTGGCAGCTTGGCAGTGGTGAAGAGGACACCCAGGGAACACCGTGCACACATACTCTGCTCCCGCCAACTCCACACTCTAGATTTTACTCTAAGCTCCACAGAGGTGATTCCCTTCAGAAGGGGAGCTGGTTGTTTTCACAAGCCCCATCCACATTGCATTCCTTGCTGTTTCCTGCTCCATCAGGGCCCCTGACCATTTAAGGCTCGTCCTCCCTGACTGTGGGTGGTATTTAGTCCAGAGAGTGCCATTCAGGTTTGTTTTCCTTCCCCTTCTAGCAAAACTTATAGATTGCCACAATATGTGTGTCAGTCCCAGACCATGTGTATAAGAATAATAATAAATCACCTCGCTTGCTCTAGGTTTTCTTTCAGACTCAGAATGTGTTTTCGGCTTATGGGGTATTGATTGTGTATTATCAGTTTAGCTCACACACTGACAATTACATGTAGCGCCAAGGTAGCCGTGACAATGCAGCACGGTTGCCATAGCAATGAAAGGAGGCCCATTGCTGCTACCTACAGCCTGCTCTACAGTGATAATCATGCCACTCATTTCATTTTAATTGAAATTTGAAATCATAGTCTCTAGGAAGAAATAAATGGACTCTCTCCCCATTTCTTCCCCCTGACCATACAAATAAATGCGAATGGGAAATACTTGAGCATGTTCGTCAAGGTAAATATCGAGCTTTTTAAGAGTAAATCTTCCAGCATTTTCATGAGCACCAGAAACAAATGAAACAATTTTATTTTGCCCAATGAAAATTGAATTAGCTCTTATGCTTTTGCATTTTTCATTAATGGCCATCTATCATTTCTCGAAGCCTCTCATCTTAACAGTCTGCCCTGCATGGTATATAGTCCAATCTTTAATGGATACACTTGCTGAGTTTCATTGGTTCCCCCAAACTCACAGCAGATAGCGTAAGATATTTTAAAATTAGCATCATAACGCATAGTGGAAGCTTTTAAATAATTGACAGATGTACACTGTTGATAAACTTTAACTTGCATAGGCCCCAGTTCTATGCCAGTGCCTCTTCTACCATGCCTTCAGTCCAATGGTGTATATGTGGTAGCATAGTTGTAAGCTACACTTAAACATCATCCACAGTGCTCATGTAGCAGAGAGAGAGAAGCATTGTGAGATGTAGTCAGGAACAAAGAGCTTTGTCAGCAGACTTTCCAAAAAGGGGTAACAATCTAATATGGAAAACAAAGCAAACAGCAATCAAAATGAAAGAAAGATAGTAACTAAAAGGATAGGCATGATGATCCAAACTATAAAAGAGTATCAACTTGGCCTAAAACAAATAAACGTGTCATTGGAAGAATGGGGCAAACCCCAGATTCCACTTTGACCTTTTAACCTTTCTCTCAGTTCAGTTCAGTTGCTCAGTCGTGTCTGACTCTTTGCGACCCCATGAATCACAGCACACCAGGCCTCCCTGTCCATCACCAACTCCCGGAGTTCACTCAGACTCACGTCCATCGCATCAGTGATGCCATCCAGCCATCTCATCCTCTGTTGTCCCCTTCTCCTCCTGCCCCCAATCCCTCCCAGCGTCAGAATCTTTTCCAATGAGTCAACTCTTCTCATGAGGTGGCCAAAGTACTGGAGTTTCAGCTTTAGCATCATTCCTTCCAAAGAACACCCAGGGCTGATCTCCTTCAGAATGGGCTGGTTGGATCTCCTTGCAGTCCAAGGGACTCTCAAGAGTCTTCTCCAACACCACAGTTCAAAAGCATCAATTCTTTGGCGCTCAGCCTTCTTCACAGTCCAATGCTGGATAAGTGAAAGTCACTCAATTATGTCCGACTCTTTGCGGCCCCATGGGCTGTATAGTCCATGGAATTCTCCAGGCCAGAATACTGGAGTGGGTAGCTGTTCCCTTCTCCAGGAGAAGGGAACCCAGGTCTCCCACATTGCTGATGGATTCTTCACCAACTGAGCCACCAGGGATATATTCTTTCCCTAAGCCAATATCTTCATCACAATGATCCTTTTCTTATTTTATTTTCCTGCTTCCTATTTGAAAACTAAAACTCATGCTTAGATGATTCCTGCTACATTTTCCTTAGTTTAATCCTCCTCTGAATGATGTCAGATGATTTCCCTTTTCCCAGCACAGGATTTTGTGTTCTAGGATCATAGAGGATGTAATAGGTGTTTAGGATAGAGAAATGCGTACAACAGTGGGTTAAGATTTAACCAAGAGAATAAGAAATATTTGTTTTCCCCATTAAAGAAGTTACTATGAAACGAAGGCTTATTTTTTATGAAGTAATCCAAGAAAATGTGCATTTACATTAATTAGGGTACACACCCTCAAGTCTTCTCAAGTATTCTTGCCTTGAGAACCCCATGAACAGTATGAAAGGCAAAAAGATAGGACACTAAAAGATGAACTTTCCAGGTTGGTAGGTGCCCAGTATGCTACTGGAGAAGTGTGGAGAAATAACTCCAGAAAGAAAAAAGAGACGGAGCCAAAGAGAAACAATGCCCAGTTATAGATGTGTCTGATGATGGAAATAAAGTCCGATGCTGTAAAGAACAAAATTGCATAGGAACCTGGAATGTTAGGTCCATGAATCAAGGCAAATTGGAAGTGGCCAAACAGGAGATGGCAAGGGTGAGTATCGACATTTTAGGAAACAGTGAACTAAAATGGACTGGAATGGGCGGATTTAACTCAGATGACTATTATATCTACTACTGTGGGCAGGAATCCCTTAGAAGAAATGAAGTAGCTCTCATAGTCAACAAGAGAGTCTGAAATGCAATACTTGGGTATAGTCTCAAAAATGACAGAATGATCTCTGACATTTCAAGGCAAACCATTCAGTATTGCAGTAGTCTGAGTCTATACCCCAACCAGTAATGCTGAATAAGCTGAAGTTGAATGGTTCTATGAAGACCTACAAGACCTTCTAGAACTAATACCCAAAGAAGATGTCCTTTTCATCACAGGGGATTGGAATGCAAAAGTAGGACGTTAAGAGATACCTGGAGAAACAGGCAAATTTGGTCTTGGAGTACAGAATGAAGCATGGCAAAGGTTAACAGAGTTTTGCCAAGAGAATGCACTGGTCATAGGAAATACCCTCTTCCAACAACACAAGGGAAGAATCTACACATGGACATCACCAGATGGTCAACACCAAAATCAGATTGATTATATTCTTTGCAGCCAAAGATGGAGAAGCTCTATACAGTCAGAAAAAAACAAGACCAGAAGCTGACTGTGGCTCAGATCATGAACTCCTCATTGCCAATTTTTGACTTAAATTGAAGAGAGAAAGGAAAACCACTAGACCATTCGGGTATGACCTAAATCAAATCCCTATGGTTATACACTGGAAGTGACAAATAGATCTACAAGATTAGATCTAAGGGACAGAGTGCCTAAAGAACTATGGACAGGGGTTCGTGACATTGTTCAGGAGACCATGATCAAGACTGTCCCCAAGCAAATAAAGGCAAAAAGGCAAAATGGTTGTGTGCTGCTGCTGCTGCTAAGTCGCTTCAGTCATGTCCGACTCTGTGCGACCCCACAGATGGCAGCCCATTGGGCTCACCATCCCTGGGATTCTCCAGGCAAGAACACTGGAGTGGGTTGCCATTTCCTTCTCCAATGCATAAAAGTGAAAAGTGAAAGTGAAGTCGCTCAGTCGTGTCCGACTCAGCAACCCCATGGACTGCAGACTACCAGGCTCCTCCGTCCATGGGAGTTTCCAGGCAAGAGTACTGGAGTGGGATGCCATTGCCTTCTCCAATGGTTGTCTGAGGAGGCCTTAATAAATAGCTGAGAAAAGAAGAGAAGCTAAAGGCACAGGAGAAAAAGAAAGATATACCCATCTGAATGTAGAGTTCCAAAGAATAGCAAAGAGAGATAACAAAGCCTTCCTCAGTGATCATTGCAAAGAAATAGAGGAAAACAATAGAATGGGAAGGACTAGAGATCTCTTCAAGAAAATTAGAGATACCAAGGGAACATTTCATGCAAAGATGGGCACAATAAAGGACAGAAGTGGTATGGACCTAACAGAAGCAGAAGATATTAAGAAGAAGTGGCAAGAATACACAGAACTGTACAAAAAAGAGATTCATGACCCAGATAATCACGATGGTGTGATCACTCACCTAGAGCCAGACATCCTGGAATGTGAAGTCAAGTGGGCCTTTAGGAAGCATCACTACGAACAAAGTGAGTGGAGGTGATAGAATTCCAGTTGAGCTATTTCAAATCCTGAAAGATGATGCTGTGAAAGTACTGCACTCAATATGCCAGCAAATTTGGAAAACTCAGCAGTGGCCACAGGACTAGAAAAGGTCAGTTTTCCTTCCAATCCCAAAGAAAGGCAATGCAAAAGAATGCTCCAACTACCGCACAATTGCACTCATCTCACATGCTAGTAAAGTAATGCTCAAAATTCTCCAAGCCAGGCTTCAGCAGTACATGAACTGTGAACTTCCAGATGTTCAAGCTGGATTTATAAAAGGCAGAGGAACCAGAGATCAAATGGCCAACATCTGTTGGATCATTGAAAAATCAAGAGAGTGCCATAAAAACACCTACTTCTGCTTTATTGACTACGCCAAAGCCTTTGACTGTGTGGATCACAACAGACTGTGAAATATTCTTAAGAAGATGGGAATACCAGATGACCCCACCTGCCTCCTGAGAAATCTGTATGCAGGTCAAGAAGCAATGGTTAGAATCAGACATAAAACAACAGACTGGTTCCAAACTGGGAAAGGAGTACGTCACGGCTGTATATTTTCACTCTGTTTATTTAACTTATATGTAGAGTATATCATGTGAAATGCTGGGCTGGATGATGCAGAAGCTGGATCAAAATTGCCAGGAGAAATATCAGTAACCTCAGATACGTAGATGACACTACCCTTATGGCAGAAAGAGAAGAACAACTAAAGAGCCTCTTGATGAAAGTTAAAGAGAACAGTGAAAAAGCTGGCTTAAAACTCAGCTTTCAAAAAACTAAGATCATGGCTTCTAGTCCCATCAGTTCAGTTGCTCAGTCATGTCCGACTCTTTGCGACCCCATGAATCGCAGCACGCTAGGCCTCCCTGTCCATCACCATCTCCCAGAGTTCACTCAGACTCATGTTCATCGAGTTCGTGATGCCATCCAGCCATCTCATCCTCTGTCGTCCCCTTCTCCTCCTGCCCCCAATCCTTCCCAGCATCAGAGTCTTTTCCAGTGAGTCAACTCTTTGCATGAGGTGGCCAAAGTACTGGAGTTTCAGCTTTAGCATCATTCCTTCCAAAGAAATCCCAGGGTTGATCTCCTTCAGAATGGACTGGTTGGATCTCCTTGCAGTCCAAGGGACTCTCAAGAGTCTTCTCCAACACCACAGTTCAAAAGCATCAATTCTTTGGCGTTCAGCCTTCTTCACAGTCCAACTCTCACATCCATTCACGACCACAGGAAAAACCATAGATAGGGGAACAATGGATATAGTAAGAGACTTTATTTGGGGGGGGGGCCTTCAAAATCACTACAGATGGTGACTGCAGCTATGAATTTAAAAGACACTTGCTCCTTGGAAGAAAAGCTATGACCTACCTAGACAGCATATTAAAAAGCAGAGACATTCTTTTGCCAACAAAAGTCCTTCTAGTCAAAGCTACGATTTTCTCAGTAGTCATGTATGGATGTGAGAGTTGGACTATAGGGAAACCTGAGCACCAAAGAATTGATGCTTTTGAACTGTGGCGTTGGAGAAGACTCTTGAGAGTCTCTCGGACTGCAAGGAGATCCAACCAGTTCATCCTAAAGGAAATCAGTCCTGAATATTCATTGGAAGGACACATGCTGAAGCTGAAACTGCAATACCCTGGCCAACTGATGCAAAGAACTGACTTGTTGGAAAAGACCCTAATGCTGGGAAAGATTGAATGCAGGAAGAGAAGGGGACAATGGAGGATGAGATGGTTGGATAGCATGACTGACTCAATGGACACGAGTTTGAGGAAGCTCTGGGTGTTGTGATGGACAGAGAAGCCAGGCATGCTGTAGTCCATGGGGTCACAAAACGTCAGACATGAGTGAGAGACTGAACTGAACCTAACTGAACTGAAGGTAAACACAGTGGGTAGATATTTTATTTGAGAAGAATCTTAATCATGGATTCCACAGTTCAGCTTTTAGGAAGAATAATGTGACCTAAAATTTAAATGGCCCTCTCTTCTATGAAAATGGAGAAATTTGGGGATTGGTTTGGTTGTGGTCCAAGAGACAGTGCTTCTATTGATGTTTTCAGTCTTTGCTGTCACCCCTATTTATAATCAGGGTCTTCCAAATATTTATGATATTGGTAAAGCGATCAATGAAGTATTTATTTATTCCCTTATTAATAATTATTTGAGTATATTTGATACATGAAGGTAAAAATGCCCTAAGTGCTAAAACAAAGTGTGGAATATGATGGACATCGTCAAATTAATATAGTCACTATGGAGAAAAATATGGAGATTCCTTAAAAAGCTAGAGGTAGTACTATCCAGATAGTAGGTAAAAGCCTAGGTAGTAGGTAAAAACCTGGGTAGTAGAATTAGCATATGGGCCAGCCATCCCACTACTAGGCATATACCCTGAGAAAACCATAATTGAAAGAGACTCATGTACCCCAGTGTTCATTGTAGCACTTTTTTCAAGAACTAGGACATAAAAGCCACCTAGATGTCCAATGACACAGGAATGGATACAGAAATCGTGGTACATACATACAGTGGCATATTACTCAGCTCTAAAAAAGGATGTATTTGATACAGTCTTTGAGGTAGGTGAACCTAGAGCTTATTATACAGTATGAAGTAAGTCAGAAAGAGAAAGGCAAATGCCGTGTATTAATGCATACATATGGAATCTAGAAAGATGGTAATAATGACCCTATTTGCAGGGCAGCAATGGAGATGCAGACATAAGGGAACAGACTTGTTGGCTCAGTGCGGGGATGAGAGGGTAGTACGAGCTGAGAGAATAGTATGGAAACATACATTACTGTATGTGAAATAGATAGCCAGTGAGAATTTGCTGTGTGACATAGGGTGCTCAACCCAGTGCTCTGAGACAACCTAGAGGGTGAGACGAGGTGGGGGGGTGGTTCAGGAGGGAAGGGACATGTGTATCCCTGTGGTTGGTTCATGCTGATGTATGGCAGAGGCCGACACAAGTAAAGCAAGTATCCTTCACTAAAAAAAATACACAAAAGATGGATACTGTCCCTACCTCACAGAGCTTACATCCTAGTAGACTCACACATTAGACAATTATTCACACAATACATTATTTAATTTCAATTATGATGAGAAATAGAGTCTACAAGAAATCTCTGAAAATTTATTACAAAATTATTGTTGTCAAATAAATTTACTCATCATTGAAATCTATTATTGATTAAATCAACTGCTAACAAATAAGTGACTGGAAAACATTCCCTATAAATAGAAGCATAAAGAGAATTCTGAGACATATTAAAACAAGAGAAGTATTGCTTATAATCAGACTAAATACTATAAAAAATCTGCATTTCAATTCTGCCATATGTTGTTTGTTAAACATGTATTTTTAAGATATTATTATTTGCTCTGAGCACACTTTCGTTTTTCATATCCTTAATTCTAATCTTCTTGGATTTGAATAAACTTCAAGATCCATATATTTGATTCATGTGAGCTTAAATAATTGAAATTGTTAACAAAACTCATCAATATGCTTGAAATAGTGGGTACACTCTGCTATAGTTTTTTTCCATGAGTTTTAGTAAGATTTGTCCTAGAATTTGCCCAAACGTATCTTCCTCTGTCCCATCCTTGCCTGATCCTCATGTACTACCAGGGGCTCTTTGTATCCTGTATGGGCTTTCTTTCTAATATGTTTTCATTTAATTGTAAGGTGGTTGAAAAGGGGTCCAAGCCCTATGTGAATTCCATAGCAGCACGTAAAATGCTATGTATCCCTAGTCCAAGATGATAGTAACCAAGGGAAAAAAAAAATTGAGTCTTGAGGACTAGAGAGAGTCCCAAAGTTCAAAGCAATGTCAAAGAAGCCAGGAAAGCACAAGTGATGAGAGAGATGGGCTTCTGTTTGCAAGGAACTCTGACAATCTACCTTGCACGCAGAAGCCCCTCCCTGCTTTAGGCTCCAAATCCTCAAAGACAGACAGTCCTTAATTAAGTGTCAAAGAATTGATTAGGAGAGTTCTTGCAATGCAAGCTCATTGATGAAACCATTTTGGCGGACTGGATGATATAATTAGCCCAAACAAGATGTGAAATCTGTAATGTTTTAGGATACAGGCCAATAAGTTTTAATTTTGTAATAAAAAGGAGACAAGAAAGGAAAGGAAAAAGCAAGAAACAATGATTTATGTTATGCTTCTCTGTGGAAAAAAAAGAGAAAGATTTCAAGATAGCATTTGGCAGATATAGATTCTGGATTTAGATGTCTATTACCTTATCAGAGAATATTACCTGGGATACCCATGTTGTTTCGACCTTTAGCACATGCATTGGAGAAGGAAATGGCAGCCCACTCCAGTGTTCTTGCCTGGAGAATCGCAGGGACGGGGGAGCCTGGTGAGCTGCCATCTATGGGGTCGCACAGAGTCAGACATGACTGAAGCAACTTAGCAGCAGCAGCAGCAGCAGCAGCAGCAGCAGTGATGTCTTTATTGGTAACAGATGTATTCCTCAAACCAATGCCTTCACATATTCCTGGTCCATCATAGACATAAAAACCTTCTGTATATGCTGAGTTCTCTGGTGGACAGTGAAGGAGATGATCTGAATCATGTAGGACTTAAATCTCACTAATGACTAGAACAAGAAGAAAGGGTATAAGGATGAGCGACTGAGGTTAACTATCAAAGAAAATGTCGTAATTGGGACATCACTGTTCATAGTATAACATTTGGGGCAAGGGGGGCTTTTAGTTTTTTAACTGAAGCATAGTTGCTTTGCAACGTTGTGTTGCTGCTGAACAGCAGCAAGAATCAGCTCTAAGTATACATATATTGCCACCCCTTGGGTTTCCTTCCCATCCTTCCCATACTGCTCCTCTAGGTCCTCAAAAACACTGAGCTGAGCTCCCTGTGCAGCACTGTATACAATAACCAGGACATGAAGCGATGAATGGATAGGAAGATGTGGCGCATGTGTACAATGGAATATTACTCAGCCATAAAAAGGAAAGGATTGGGGCATTTGGAATGATGTGGATGAACCTAGAGTCTGCCATTCAGAGGGAAGTAAGTCAGAAAGAGAAAAAAAAGCAAATATCATGTATTGGAGCACAGATATGGAATCTAGAAAAATAGTAGTAGCACCGTAGCATTTTTTCCCTATGAGGGACAGTGCTTCTTTGGCAATTCTTTCATTGTGTATAGCAAGAGGCTATAGATAGTTAAGGATGCTGAACACATATTTTGGCTTATCAAGTTTCTGTGGTATTTGTGTCAATAAAATGGTGCTGTAATTTTGTCCATGACTTGGTCATCTCACCCGATTAGGGTTGTGCTCAGTCGTGTCTGACTCTGCGGCCCCATGGACTGCAGCCCACCAGGCTCCTCTGTCCAGGGGATTCTCCAGGCAAGAATACTGGAGTGGGCTGCCATACCCTTCTCCAGGGGATCTTCCCGACCGAGGGATCAAACCCGGGTCTCCTGCGTTGCAGGTGGATTCTTTACCACTAGCGCCCCTGGGAAGCCGTCATCTCAGGATATTTTGCAGAGGTGCAGCTCACACAGCAACTTGTTTATAGAGTTGCGTCATCTTAATGGCTGATTATTATTATTTGTGCTCCTGAAGCATCATTTTCCTCATAGTCCTAATAGACTCATTTCTAAGGTGGAAATATTAATACCTAGGAAATTTGCTATTCACTGGCCCACTTATAATGAAGCAAAGTCACCCCAGACTTACTAAGTGTTTTCTACCAACTTCATATAAAATCAGGGATACTTGCAAGTTCATGAAGGTCTAGGGAGAAGGCAATGGCACCCACTCCAGTACTCTTGCCTGGAAAATCCCATGGATGGAGGAGCCTGGAAGGCTGCAGTCCATGGGGTCGCTGAGGGTCAGACACTACTGAGCGACTTCACTTTCACTTTTCACTTTCCTGCATTGGAGAAGGAAATGGCAACCCACTCCGGAGTTCTTGCCTGGAGAATCCCAGGGACGGGGGAGCCTGGTGGGCTGCCGTCTATGGGGTCGCACAGAGTCGGACACTACTGAAGTGACTTAGCAGCAGCAGCAGCAGCAGCAGGGATTATTAATCCAATTGCTTTTAATAAAGACTGTCCTAAGAGGTAAACATGGTGAAAGATTCTTATTTTAAATAATTCAGAGAAAAAAAATATTTCTGCAACTTCAACCTCTACTTTCCCTACTGCTTCAGCAATTTTATTCTTGGGGAATATTTCCTGTTAATTAATTTTTTAATTTAAACCCTATTTTACTTATGAGAATATTATTCTTTCTTTTTAGCATTCTGCTTTCCAGATGAAAAAAAGCATTTTCATTATCTGTCACTTTTCTAAAATCACCTTGAGTTTTCTGCCTGTATGCAGGTTTGAGATGACTTGCAGCCAGACTGCCTGGGTTGAAGCCTGGCCTTACTGTTTACAGTCTACCCTGAGAAGTTGAACCTCTTGGCTCCTCTGTAATAACAGTAAATACATCGCAGAGTTTCTAGGCGGATAAAATTATACGTGCAAAGGATTTAGAATAATAACTGACTGGCATATAACAAGTACTTAGTACACATTAACGATTTTATTTTACTCCATTTTGTTTCTGTACTTTAACATGAAATTGATAAACTTGCCAATAAATAATTATACCAGGATGCCAAAGGTGTTAATCTGAAAAAAAAAAAAAAAATCCTTACATAAACATAGGGTGATGTACACATTTAAAAATTTTGCTTTACTCTGAGACTTAGACATTCAATGTATAGATATGAATTGTGCATATCCAAATAGCTCATGGATATGTTTCTAAAATTTAAATTGTTTTATCAGACTGCTTTCTTTTCCATGCACCTACTAACATCTCCAGGGAATTCAGGTTGGAAAGCAGTGGTCCAGTCATGATAAGACATATTTCTGAAGATCCCAAAGTTGTTGCTAAATCTTTTGATGTTTCAACAGTTATTTATTGAAATTGTCCTAAAAGCAGAGAACAGGAAAGGGAATCAACTCCCTGAGATTTTTCTACTCTTTAAAAAGAACCTTGACTTTAATTATTGGTGAGTAGTGAAAGCTTTCCCTTTGATGGTAGTTATATTTTATGATATAAGAGCATCAAGTTTCTCTTTAATGACTACTTCGCAGGAAAGGAAGTGTCACTCAAACCTGGTATAGTTTCTAGCCATCTCTGTTGGTATTGCAGATTCCTTTCCTCGTGACTCTATAGGGAATCCATGATGTGGAGTTTTCTGTATTTGAGCTGGCAAAAGATATAGATCAAACGTTTAAGACCATTAACAAGATGTTAAATCAGGAACAACACTGATCTAGAAGCATTAATTCAGAGTAAGCACAAAGTGCATTGCAGCATCGATTCTGGCATTTTCCTCTGCTCCTAATAGCTCTGAGCATTTGATCTATGTGTCTTATGGATCTAAATGAAGGGAAATAAACATCTGGACAGATTTCTTCCTATTGAGTTCCCTCTCACCGTTTTTCTGCCTTGGTAGTAGACTAAGGCCATGAGTTTCATTCACCTGGAATGCTGGCCAGAGCACCGAAGGGTGATGCTTGCAGTTTTCAAGCATGTAAACAATTTCTTTTCACTCATTTCTAAATGTATGTACCATAAGCAGATTTGGAACACATCTTTAAAGCAGGCAGGCAGGGACTTCGCGGGTGGTCCAGCCATTAAGACTTCTTGCTTCTACTGTAGGGGGGCAGAGGGGGCGTGGTGGGGTGCTGGATCAGTCCCTGGTCAGAGACCTAAGATCCTGCATGCTGAGCAGTTAAGCCAAAAAAGAAAAAAAAAAAAAAAAAATGATCTCCTGAAGCTGGTAGATAAGTTTCAGAATAACTTAGCAGTTTTCACAGGTGGCAAGACACTATATTATTATTTTTATTGTTGTTAAGAACCAAAGTTTATTTTCAGAAATTGGACTAAGTGGTTTAAATTTCATTATTTCACTTCTTATGTCAGTGAGGTAGAAAGTGTTACTGTATACTGTTTATAGAAGGGGCATCTGGAGCTAAATCAGATTAAATGACCCTTTCTCTTGGGTTTTGAATAAATGTAATAGTACCCCCTAAGGTGAGGTGAAGTCGCTCAGTCGTGTCCGACTCTTTGCGACCCCGTAGACTGTAACCTACCAGGCTTCTCCGTCCATGGGATTCTCCAGGCAAGAATACTGGAGTGGATTGCCATTTCCTTCTCCAGGGGATCTTCCCGACCCAGGGATCAAACCCGGTTCTCCCACATTGGAGGCAGACGCTTTAACCTCTAGAATAATTCAATACTTACTGTAAAGATTTACCCTGTTAACAGATGATGCTGTTTTCAGGGATTAATCATTCTAAGAGTGCATGGGCATGGGGGGAAAAGGCATATGCTATTTTCTGGGATAATACTAGATTTTTATAGGTGATATGTTATTACAACAATATTCTGCTATTTTCAACAATGAACGCTTCCTGAGTGGGGCTGAGAATCATCTCAGAGGGTGTTACTAAAGCATTTGTTTCTTGAAGGACCATGCCCTGTGTATACACCACTCTCCATATCTCTTACTATGGTGTGGTACTTCACTTAGAGCCGGAACTCAGGAAGTACCAACCTAGACAGCATATGAAAAAACAGAGCCATTACTTTGCTGACAAAGGTCCATCTAGTCAAAGCTATGTAGTCACATATGGATGTGAGTGAAAATGAAAGTCGCGTCCGACTCTTTGCGACCCCATGGACTATAGCCTACCAGGCTCCTCCCTCCATGGGATTCTCCAGGCAAGAGTACTGGAGTGGGTTGCCAAGTTGGACTATAAAGAAAGCTGAGCTCTGAAGAATTGATACTTTTGAACTGTGGTATTAGAGAAGACTTGAGAGTCCCTTGGAATACAGGGAGATCCAACAAGTTCATCCTAAAGGAAATCAGTCCTGAATATTCATTGGAAGGACTGATGTTGAAGCTGAAGCTCCAATACTTTGGTCACCTGATGCAAAGAACTGACTCACTGGCAAAGACCCTGATGCTCGGAAAGATTGAAGGCAGGAGGAGAAGGGGATGACAGAGGATAAGATGGCTGGATGGCATCACTGATTTGATGGACATGAGTTTGAATAAGCTCTAGGAGTTGGTAAAGGACAGTGAAGCCTGGCATACTGTAGTCAATGGGGTTGCAAAAAGTCAGACACGACTGAGTGACTGAACTGAACTGAACAGGAAATATTTGTTGAGCATATGGTTTCCCAAGTGATGCAAGTGGTAAAGGACCTGCCTACCAAGGCAAGAGACATAAGAACACAGGTTCAATACCTGGGTAGGAAATTCTTCTGGAGGAGGGCATGCCAACCCACTCCAATATTCTTGCCCAGAGAATCCCATGAACAGAAGAGTCTGGCAGGCTACAGTCCATAGCAGAGAGTCAGACATGACTGAAGCAACTTGTGCACGCATGAATGAATGAATGAATCCCTAGTTTTGCAATCCAGGATTTTGTGTCTTGGTAGCTTTTGTTTGCCTTTGTTGGGCATAAGGTTTTTACCATAAGAGGTCAGCTAGAGTTTCTCTCTTGTTGTGTGCTCACGCAGTCCCGTCTGACTCTTTTCAGCCCTTATGGACTGTAGCCCACCAGGCTCCTCTGTCCATGGGATTTTTCAGGCAAGAATACTGGAGTGGGTTGTCAGTTCCTTCTCCTGGGAATCTTCCCAACCCAGGGATTGCACCCATGTTTCCTGTGGCTCCTTACATCGGCAGGCAGATTATTTACCACTGAGCTACCCACAGAAGTAATTAAATATTTCTCTTGCTCCTTCATTCAACGTTAGAAAGTAAATGCTTTGGGTCACTAATAAGGGTGTTAAATAAAGCAAGAGAGGTGCATGAATTTATTAATTCCAGTACTTTGGGTGATGCATTCAAAGTAAATATTGTAAAATTGGTGGTGGTGATGGTTGTGGTGATGTTTCTTTCCAAACTACATAGCCAACCATTAAGAAGTATTTTCAAGTCGCCTATTTCAGACATCCTGGTATTAAGTATCTAAATTAGAGATATGTGAAAAAGTAGGGTTTTTGAAAGCAGCTTCCTCTTACTGCTTGCCCTTTAGCCTGTACAACATAAGATTCCTTTCCTTAGACTGTATGGAAATGATATTTCTAGTGAACATCTTTTGGGGACATAGCCTTCATAGGAAGGTGTCATTTTCACAGGATATCCATGCACGCATGGTTATTGAATCTCTGTGGAAAGACAATTGCTTCTTCAGAGTGAACCCACCAAGGCTATTGAGTCAAATGATTTTAAACTTCCAATGGGGAGCCCCAGCCACTCTTAAATCCATCGCACGTTGAATAGCTAATTGATCATTCTCTTTCAACGGCTTTGCTAAGTGTTTAGGTGTTTTCCCTTTGATCCTTGTTGGGAGGTCATGTGATGTTTCTTGGGCTGCACAATGAAAAGAGTGAGGAGAAGGAGAGAAAGAAAGAGACAAAGGAGGAATAACCAAGCAACATTCCCAGGAATCTGAGCCTGAGAGATGGAAAATTTCCAAAGCGAAGTTCAAGTCATCTAGCGAGGAGTATGGCTTTTACATCTGTAGCAAAGACTACCCCCAACCCTGCCCTGTACCCATCCCTAGTTCCTTTCTAGAAGGATGTATGCAGTGGACACCTGTGAATGTAGCTTTCGACAGTGATGCAGAACAGTGAAAACTAAGTCACTCCATACAGAATGCAATCCCACATTATTTCTTGCATAAAAAAAAGTCATACAACTCTATACATATGTAACCTATTTCACGGTAACAGTAAAAACATATTTATCGATTCATCAAAGGATGACAGGTTTGTTGCATCTTTCCAAGTGTATTATACTGTGATTTTTGTCTTCCTTGAGAAAGATTTCCCTGAAGACAGTATTTATAGCAGGGGTAGGAATTTACATTACACTTGGGTATGAGTTCTGAATAGGAAACACAATTGCATTTTGGAGTTGGGTGATACTGGACATTCCTTGAAAAATCCCCCAAAGGGAAATAATGTTTTACCTACTCATTTTCTCAGATTTCCCTATAATTTTCAATGATGGCTATTGCCAGCAGTCTCTATGGATCAGGGATTGCGTCAAAAAGAAGAAAGGAATGCAGGCATACCTCAGAGATATTGCAGATTCTGTTCCAGACTACTGTGATAAAACAAGTATTTCAATCAAGCAAGTGACACTTTTTTTCACTTTCCAGTGCATATGAAAGTTATTTTTATACATAGTCTATTAAGTATAATTGACTATTAGGTATAGTCTATTAAAAATACAATAGCATTGTGTCTCAAAAAGCAATATCTATACCTTAATTAAAAAGTAATTGTTGCTAAAATATGCTGACATCTGGGGTTTTGGTGAGTTGTAAACTTTTTGCCTGTGGAGAGTCTTTGTTGTTGTTCAGCTACTCAGTCATATCCAACTCTTTGCGACCCCATGGACTGTAGCCTGCTGGACTCCTCTGTCCACGGGATTTCCCAGGCAAGAATACTGGAGTGGGTTGCCATTTCCTTCCCCAGGGGATCTTCCCAACCTTGGGATCGAAACTGTGTACCCTGCACTGGCACGTGGATTTTTTTTTACCGCTGAGCCATCTAGGAAGCCTGCAGAGAGTCTTGCCTCAGTGCTGTGGCTGAGTGACCAGGACGGTGGTTGCTGAAGGCTGGGGTGGCTGTGGCCATGTCTTAAACTAAGACGGCACTGAAGTGTGCTGCACTGATGGACTCTGCTTCCATGAATGACTTCCCTACAGTATGTGATGCTGCCTGTTAGCATTTTACCGCAGAACCTCCTTCAAAGTTGGAGTCGGCACTCTCAAACCCTGCCACCGCTTTATCCATTAACTTGATGTAACATCCTAAATCCTTTGTTTTCTAAATTTCAACCATCTTCATAGCATCGTCACCAGGAGTAGATTCCATCTCCAGAAACCACTTTCTTTGTTCATCCATGAGAAATAACTCTATGGAAGGTTTATTATGAGATCGCAGCAATTCAGTCACATCTTCA
Source organism: Cephalophus harveyi (assembly GCA_006410635.1). Classification (NCBI taxonomy): domain Eukaryota; kingdom Metazoa; phylum Chordata; class Mammalia; order Artiodactyla; family Bovidae; genus Cephalophus; species Cephalophus harveyi. Next base: position 138,334 of record SJYT01067240.1, on the reverse strand, counting down.
GGTGCCACTTCTAATTCTAATTCTCTTGCCATTTTCACCACATCTGCATTTACTTCCTTCTCGTACCTCTCAAAGTCATCCATGAGGGTTGGCATCAAGTTCTTCCAACTCCTGTTAATGTTGATACGTTGACCTCTTCCCATGAATCCCAAATATCCTTAATGGATGACATCTAGAAGGGTGAATGGTTTCCATAAATGTTTCAATTTTCTTTGCCCTGATCCATCAGAGGAATCACTATCCAGGGCAGCTGTAGTCTTGTGGAATGTATTTTTTAAATAGTAAAACTTGGAAGTCAAGCATTACTCCTTGATCTATGGGCTACAGAGTGGATGTTGTGTCGGCAGGCATGAAAACAACATTAATCTGTTGTACATCTCCCTCTGAGCTCCCGGGTAAGCAGGTGCATTGTCAATGAGCAGTAATATATTGAAAGAGATTTTTTTCTGAGCAGTAAGTCTCAGCAGTGGTTTAAAGTATTCAATAAACTGTGTTGTAAACACGTGCTGTCAGCCAGGCTTGGTTTTTCCATTTATAAAGTATAGGCAGTGTAGATTTAACATAATTCTTAAGGGTCCCACAATTTCCAGAATGCTAAATGAGCACTGGCTTCTGTTTAAAGTCACCAGTTGCATGATTCCCTAACAAGAAAATCAGTCTGTCCTTTGAAGCCAGTCACTGACTTTTCCTCTCTACCTATGAAAGTCCTAGATGGCATGTTCTTCCACTGTGAGGCTATTTGTCTATTGAAAATCTATGGCTTAGGGCAACCACTTTCACTGATTATGTTAGGTAGATCTGGGTAATTTACTCTACTTCTTCATCAGTGGGCTTCCCTGGTGGCTCAGAGGTTAAAGCGTCTGCCTCCAGTGCGGGAGACCTGGGTTCGATCCCTGGGTCGGGAAGATCCCCTGGAGAAGGAAATGGCAATCCACTCCAGTATTCTTGCCTGGAGAATCCCATGGACGGAGAAGCCTAGTAGGTTACAGTCCACGGGGTCGCAAAGAGTCGGACACGACTGAGCGACTTCACCTTCTTCATCAGTACTTACTGCTTCACTTTGCATGGTCTTCATGTAATGAAGACAGCTTCTTTCCTTAATCCTCATGAACCGACAACCTCTGCTAACTTCAAACTTTTCTTTGATTGCTTCCTCATCCCTCTTTGCCTTCATAGAATTGAGGGGAGTTAGGGCCTTGCTCTGAATTAGATTTGTGGCTTAAGGGAATGCTGTGCTGACTTGATCTTCTAACCAGACCACTGAAACTTCCTCCAAGTCAGCAATAAGTCTGTTTAGCTTTCTTATCATTCTTGTTTCCACTGGAGTAGCACTGTTAATTTCCTTCAAGAAGTTTTCCTTTGCCCTCCCAATTTGGATAACTGTTTGGTGCAAGAGGCCTAGCTTTCATCCGGTTTTGGCTTTTGGCATGCCTTCCTTATTCAACTTAATCATTTCTAACCTTTGATTTTAAGTGAGAGGCATGTGACTTTCCCTTTCACTTGAACACTTAGAGGCCCTTGCAAGGTTATTAACTGGCCTAGGTTCAACAGTGTTGTGTTTCAGGGAATAGGGAGGGCTGTGCAGGGAGAGAGAGATGGAGGAATGGTCATTTGGTGGAGCAGTCAGAACACACACAACATTTATTGATTAAGTTCATCATCTTATGTGGATACTCCAAAACAGTACAATAGCAACATAAAGAAATCATTGATCACAGATCACCACAACAGATATAATGATATTGAAAAAAAAAATTGAAATACGGCAAGAGTTACCCAAATGTGACACAGAGACATGAAGTGAGAAAATGCTACTGGAAACACAGTGCGATAGACGTGCTCGACACAGGGTTGCCACAAACCTTCAGTTTGTAAAGCGCACAATATCTGCCAAGTGCAATAAAGTGAAGAATGATAAAATGAGGCATGCTCATGTGCTTGTCATGGATGCATTTTCAGATTCCACTGAACAGGTCTATAATCCTTAGTGAAAATTTCCTTTATTGTCATCACACTGTGCTTGACAGTCAGTAAAATATCAGTTCAGTTTCCCTACTGAACTGACATAATTCCTTTCTTTTTCTTTCTCTCCCATCTATACCCTTGATCTCCCCAGTGCTCATGGTGCATTATAAATATTCAATAATTCTTACTGAAAAAGTGAATTGGATTCAAGTCTAATTTATACATACATGTAAAAAAAAATCTTTATTTTAAAGACACACTCTTTGCAAAATGCAGTATTAACCAGTGCTCATTTTCTGATCGACCCTTAGTTGTTCTGTGTTCTGGAATTCAAGGTTCTGCTGGCACTGATACATCTTTCTGGTCCTGATGTGCTCTGAGGTGAAAGTTCAGACTCTAACACTCTGATTCCTTTCCCTTCTCCAAAGTTTAGATCCAAAGAGGTCACAGCCATTCTTATCCTAATACAGAGAATCCCTGAGAAAGGAAATTATTTCAGAGGTCCTCCAGCATTCTGAATATCCTGGTGGAGATACAGGGATGACAAAAGGGAGCCTTGATCTGGTTTATTCAGAACCTATTCTGATTCTTATTTACTTTTCAATTTTTATTGACATATAGCTGGTTTACAATGTTGTGTTAGTTTCTGCTGGGTAGCAAAGTAAATCAGTTATACATATATTCACTCTTTTTGAGGTTCTTTTCCCATATAGTTGATTACGGAGTATTGAGTAGAGTTCCCTGTGCTATGCAGTAGGTCTTTATTAGTTATCTGTTTCATATACAGTGGTGTGTATATGTTAGTCCTAGTCTCTCAATTTATACCTTCCACGCTTTATCCCTTTGTAACCATAGGTTTGTTTTCTACACCTGCAACTCTACTTCCTAGCTTAACCTTCTATTGTACTAAGTCTCTTAGAAACTGTTGAAAATGAATTTACACTGACATTATGAAGTTATTAAGCCCTAGCAAGAGTCTTCATGGTTTCAGGGTTTACCCTTATAATAACTGCACATAGTCTAAAGCATGGTAGGAACAAAGATTCAGCATGGATCAGAGGTATACATGCTTGACTGTCTCATGGAGAGTCCCATCTCCAGTGAATCAGGGTCACTGTGTGCTTTGGGTATAGCGGCTGGAAGCCAACAGAGACCAGCAGAGAGCTCCCGAGCAGGAAATACTCTCCTGTGGTCTTTGAGTGAAGGCCTGTCAGGGTCAACCAGAGCAGAATTCTAAGGAGACTGCTACGCACAGCACCCTGAGACATGGGAACCCCGGAGAAGTCATCACTCCAATATTTCAGAAAGGAAACTGGCTTTAGAACACAGACACCAGATCAAATAAATTAGGAACGTAGGGAGCGAAAACTGAAATGCAAAGACATACCTGGTAGCCAAATCAGGGCAGATCCGTCAGTCATGACAGGGAAAGATTCCTAGTACAACCGCTGGGTCTGATGACTACTCTTCAGGGAGGCAGCCTTTTGATGGTTGGATCAAAGTGCCTGAAAGCCTGTGCCCAGTGCCACAGAAGTCGTAAAACCAGGACGCCAGGGGATCTATCCCGGTTCTGACCGACTAAATCACCATGTATCCACTTACATTGGAATCTTGGCACAATGTATCCACTGACAGAGAATAGAAAGTGCCCAAAGTGTGTAACATCATGGAAAAGATGGGCAAATATAAGAACTTCCCATTTACCAACAGTGATAATAGATGCTGTTCATTGACAGCATCCTATTTGCCAGGCATTTGACATAATATTTTGAAGCCTTGTAGCAAACTACTCTGGGAACAGCCTACTGAGCTTCAAAGAAGTCAAGTTTGCCTGAAACTACTTAGCAGATAATTGACAGAATATGGATTTGCCTGCTAATTTCTCTCAAGCTAAAGTTCTGAGCTTTCCACTTTATTAAATGCTTTCAATGCATATGAATATTCCAATGGCAGTGTGTTAGTGTGTCTTACCATTTAACAGAAAAGTAAATTCTTGGAAGGATCTCAAATAGGAATGCTCAGGCAGTTATAGAAACAAAGGAGATCCTGGAACAGGCAATAATCACTAGCTCCTGGTCACTTTCTACTTTATCACACAAGATATAGTTAGTAGGGAGTGCTGCAGTTAGACAGAATGGAACTGGGATCTTGGTTCTTCTGTTCATTAGTTGGGCCACTGAACCATGTTACTAAGCCTCTCTTGGTCTGTGATTCTTAGTCTATAAAATATGATAGTCTGAGGATAATAATAGTATGCATTTTAGATACAGTTGTCAAGATTAAAGCACTTAATATATTTAAAATGAACCAGCAAGGGCCTATTGTATGGCACATGAATGCGTGTTCAATGTTATGTACCAGCCTGGGTGGGAGAAGGGTTTGGAGGAGAATGGATACATGTATATGTATGGCTGAGTCCCTTCACTGAAATTACCACGACATTGGTAATAGGCTGTACCCCCAATTTATAGTATTTACCAAACCAACACAGTTTAATCCAGTATAGTAAAAGAATACTGGAAGACAGACAAGTGACTTCATTTCTTTGGCTCTCAGAATCACTGCTTAGATGTTCCCAAAGATCCCTTCCAACTCTGAGAGCCTGACAAATGTGGTTGAGCACCAACTATTGCTGAGTTTGTCACTGGGAAGAATGGGGTTGATATGCTCAGAGAAGCAGGATGTAAAAAGACCTGGTGATCATTCTACTAGCGATCAGCCAAACAATAAACCTACTCTTTGGCTTTGTCATAGAAGGATTTTGAAAAGAATAAAAAGATATATGTGAAAAGAGTTGAACTTCTGGAAAGAGTGGTGATAATATAAATATGCTGTAGCCTCTGAATAAGAATAGTGATGTTTAAAGGAACGTAAATTAACGAGAACACTAAAGGGGAAAGAGAGATGGATTTCACCCTCTGGATCTGTCTCTGGTTTTAAATTGCACAGGTGAGAGATTGGTTAGAGAGATTTATTTCAGCCTTTAGTAGTGTATTAGCAGTGTCACAGAACAAGGGGTATGGTTAAAAGAGAGAGAGGGAAAAACAGGAACAAGCATGAGTGTCTTGGAATCTAATTTATTTAAATTTAGATTATTTTGCTTTTGCATTCATCTTTGTGTAAATCATTGTTCTAAGTACTGTAAGCATAAGTTATGGTTTAATTTTTCAAATTGTTAGCAATGTTTATTCTGAACATTTTTTTTAACCATTGAGAAGACTCTTCTCAAATGAAATTGAAGTTCCAAGTGGGCAAAGTAATTGGTGGTGGTGAGGGTCGGGGGGATCTGTTTAAATACTTGGTTCAATCACAGTTATATGGAAGCTTCTTGAAGATATTAGTATAAAAAAGAAAAAATAATATGGATGGGAAAACACATTGGAGGAGAGTCTTAAATGAATAAAAAGTTTTCTGTTATGTTTTTCACTGGAGAGTACCTTAGAATTCCTACAATAAATGGAACGTATTGTTTACTTCAGAGCAACACTGCTCCATAGAACGTTATCTGATGATGTCAGTTAGTTCTAGGGCAAGATTTTTCAGAATGCAGATGTAATTAATGCAATCCAAACAAGACAACCTCATAATGTATTATCAAGAATAGCTACATAAAAATATAAAATCAGAAGTGTTTTAAATTTCTTCACTTAGATAATGACATAATTTATTGTTCTAAGACATTAACACAATTTTAAGAGGATGTGTTTTATTTCAACAATATTTCCATGGTGAAACACATTTTTAGGAGAGGTTTCAGGATCTTTGAGTAACCATGATTTCCACTTGACTTTGAGGTTAAAGCGTCTGCCTCCAATGCGGGAGACCCAGGTTCGATCCCTGGGTCGGGAAGATTCCCCTGGAGAAGGAAATGGCAACCCACTCCAGTATTCTTGCCTGGAGAATCCCATGGACTGAGAAGCCTAGTAGGTTACAGTCCACGGGGTCGCAAAGAGTCGGACACGACTGAGCGACTTTACCTTACCTTAGTCTCTGATACTGTATTTTCTCTGAGTTCCTCTAACCTTCGCTTTGTTTCCGGTGATGGCTTAGATTATTTCAACTGATTTCCTTTGACATGGAAAAGAAAAAACAAAACAACAGATAAAAGTAAAACCAAAACAAAACAACAAATAAAAGAGAAACCCAGAACCTTTTCCTTCCCTCTGTTCCCAGAAAAGACTAGGAACTTCCTAGTCTTGGGTTACATTGTCAAGCTGACAGTTTGTTTTGGGGATTTCTAATGAACACATTTGGCGTTTCACTGAGTGCACCCAGAAATGGAGTTTGCTGACCTAAAGGAACAGTTCTACTTCTGGGAATTTCTAGCACACTGAAAGTTAGTTGAGGGGGGCATTTCTTCCCCCCTGGGTAGTGTGGAGGCCAGTTGACACTGGAAGAAAAGTAAGGAATAAGAATCCTTTAGAGCAGTGGGCCCCAACCGTTTTGGCACCAGGGACTTGTTTCATGGAAGGCCATTTTTCCACATACTGGGCATGGGGAGACTGTTTTGGGATGATTCAAGCACACTACATTTATTGTGCACTTTATTTCCATGATTATTGTATCATCTCCACCTTAGGTCATCAGGAGATTGGGGACCCCTGCTTTCGAGGAATACCGGCAAAGAAACCAGGGATTCCGATGGCTTGCTTCCAAGAGGCGTTAGACAATAAGATCTGAGAGATCTCAGTGTCTCTGCTTATTGACGGCCGTTGCTTTTTTTTTTTTTTTGTCAACACTTCAAAAGCAAGGCACACAGGATGCAGAGGAAATAAACGCCTGTACAGAAACCTGGAGCTGGTTATCAGAGATCGTTGCCCCCCACCTTCAGGTCTTCTTGGATGTGCAGGGCCCTCCAGAAAATGCAAGCCTTGAGATGTATTTGTTTATTTATAGTTTCCAGATTCTCAGATTCTGACTATAATACATTTGCCGTGATTAACTGATTTTTCTAATTTAAGATACAGTTATTTTCTGTGTAGGAGGCTATAAAGTTGCTTTTTTTTTTTTTTTTTTTTACCTTTCTGCTCTGCTTTTCACTTTCCTGTCACTGTCAAGACTGGTAATTAATCAACACTCAGTCATGGATGGCATCTTCTCCCTCCTCTTTTACCCTTCTCTTTCCTGCCTGGGTGATGAAGAATGATGTCCCTTCTGCTATGAGCCTGGCTCCCTGTCCTCAGAGCACTGAAGCCAGGCCCCGTGAAAACAGGTTACCCCTGAGAGGAAAGCTCTGGGAATGACAAATATGCTCCCAGAGCCCAGGCATCAAGGGGTGGACTTCCTGATCCTTGTCACCAGCTACCATCCATCTCTCCAGGTCAGCAGGCCTTTGGGGAAAGCAGAAACAAAGAACAAACTTCTCAACCTTTCCTTGCACTTCTTCTAATGCCCTAGGTTTTAATACTGTGAGAAACCCAGGGAGGAAGAGCTTTGCAATAGTGCTAGAAAGGGTTGAGTCGTGAGTCTTTCCCGAGGTCTGGACACCAGGCCTCCTCTCACTTACCAACCCACAGGAACACTTGTAGACATACTCGCATGGTCTACTGTTTCTCCAGTTTTGTTTATCCTGTGTCCATAGGAAACAAAAGCAAACAAGCTTGGAAAAAAATTTTTTTCTGACGTTTCCCATTTATTGTATTGGGCTTCCCTTGTGGCTCACTTGGTAAACAATCCTCCTGACCTCATAGTCAACAAAAGAGTCCAAAATGCAGTACTTGGGTACAATCTCAAAAATGACAAAATGGCCTGTTTCCAAGGCAAACCATTCAAAATCACAGTAATCCAAGTCTGTGCCCCAGCCAGTAATGCTGAAGAAGCATAAGTTCAATGGTTCTATGAAGACTTACAGGACCTTCTAGAACTAACAGCCAAAAAAGATGTCCTTTTCATTACAGGGGACTGGAATGCAAAAGTAGAAAGTCAATAGATACTTGAGGTAACAGGGAAATTTGGTCTTGAAGTACAAAATGAAGCAGGGCAAAGGCTAACAGAGGTTTGCCAAGAGAATGCACTGATCATAGAAAACTCCAACAACACAAAAGACAAGTCTACACATAGACATCACCAGTTGGTCAATACTGAAATCAGATTGATTATTTATTTTTTACAACCAAAGAAGGAGAAGCTCTATACAGTCAGCAAAAACAAGACCAGGAGCTGACAATAGCTCAGATCATGAACTTATTGCTAAATTCAGACTTAACTTGAATAAAGTAGGGAAAACCACTAGACCATTCAGGTATGACCTAAATGAAATCCCTTACAATTATACAGTGGAAGTGACAAATAAATTAAAGGGATTAGATTTGATAGAGTACCTGAAGAAAAGAGGACGGAGGTTTGTGACATTGTACAAGAGGCAGTGATCAAGACCATCACCAAGAAAAAGAAGTGCAAAAAGGCAAAATGGTTGGCTAACGAGGCCTTACAAATAGCTGAATAAAGAAAAGAAGCTAGGGGCAAAGGAGAAAAAGAAAGATATACTCATCTGAATGCAGAGTTCCAAAGAATAGCAAAGAGAGATAAGAAAGCCTTCCTCATTGATCAGTGCAAAGAAATAGAGGAAAACAATAGAATGGGAAAGACTGGAGATCTGTTCAAGAAAATGAGAGATACCAAGGGAATATTTTATGCAAAGATGGGCTCGATAAAGGACAGAAATGGCAGGGAACTAACAGAGGCAGAAGATATTAAGAAGAGATGGCAAGAATACACAAAAGAACTATACAAAAAAGATCTTCATGACCCAGATAAACAAGATGATGTGATCACTTACTTAGAGCCAGACATCCTGGAATGTGAAGTCAAGTGGGCTTTAGGAAGCATCACTACGAGCAAAGCTAGTGGAGGTGATGGAATTCCAGTTGAGCTATTTCAAATCCTGGTAGATGATGCTGTGAAAGTGCTGCACTCAATATGCCAGCAAATTTGGAAAACTCAGCAGTGGCCACAGGACTGGAAAAGTTCAGCTTTCATTCCAATGTCAAAGAAAAGCAATGCCAAAGAATGCTCAAACTACTGCACAATTGCACTCATCTCACATGCTAGCAAAATAATGCTCAAAATTCTCCAAGCCAGGCTTCAACAGTATGTGAACCATGAACTTCCAGATGTTCAACCTGGTTTTAGAAAAGACAGAGGAAACAGAGATCAAATGGCCAACATCCATTGGATCATGAAAAAATCAAGAGAGTTCCAGAAAAACATCTACTTCTGCCTTATTGACTTTGCCAAAGTCTTTGACTGTGTGAATCACAATAGACTGTGGAAAATCCTTAAAGAGATGGGAATACCAGACAACGTGACCTGCCTTCTGAGAAATCTGTATGCAAGTCAGGAAGCAACAGTTAGAATTGGACATGGAACAGACTGGTTCCAAATTGGGAAAGGAGTATGTCAAGGCTGTATATTGTCACCCTGCTTATTTAACTTATATGCAGAATACATCTGTGAAATTTGGGTTGAAAGAAGCACAAGCTGGAATCAAGATTGCTGGGAGAAATATCAATAACCTCAGATATGCAGAGGACACCATCCTTATGGTAGAAAGCAAAGAAGAACTAAAGAGCCTCTTGATGAAAGTGAAAGAGGAGAGTGAAAAAGTTGGCTTAAAGCTCAACATTCAGGAAACGAAGACCATGGAATCTGGTCCCATCACTTCATGACAAATAGGTGGGGAAACAGTGGATACAGTGAGAGACTTTATTTGGGGGGCTCCAAAGTCACTGAAGATGGTGACTGCAGATATGAAATCAAAAGACACTTGCTCTTTGGAAGAAAAGCTATGATCAACCTAGACAGCTTTTTCTTTTTTAAATTATAAATTTATTTATTTTCAGTTCAGTTCAGTTACTCAGTCGTGTCTGACTCTTTGCGACCCCATGAATCACAGCATGCCAGGCCTCCTTGTCCATCACCAACTCCCAGAGTTCACTCAAACTCACGTCCATCGAGTCAGTGATGCCATCCAGCCATCTCATCCTCTGTCATCCCCTTTTCCTCCTGCCCTCAATCCCTCCCAGCATCAGGGTCTTTCCCAATGAGTCAACTCTTTGCATGAGGTGGCCAAAGTACCGGAGTTTCAGCTTTAGCATCATTCCTTCCAAAGAACACCCATGGCTGATCTCCTTCAGAATGGACTGGTGGGATCTCCTTGCAGTCCAAGGGACTCTCAGAAATCTTCTCCACCACCACAGTTCAAAAGCATCAATTCTTCGGCACTCTGCTTTCTTCACAGTCAAATTCTCACATCCATACATGACCACTGGAAAAACCATAGCCTTGACTATATGGACCTTTGTTGGCAAAGTAATGTCTCTGTTTTTGAATATGCTATCTAGGTTGGTCATAACTTTTCTTCCAAGGAGTAAGTGTTTTTTAATATCATGGCTGCAGTCATCATCTGCAGTGATTTTGGAGCCCCAAAAAATAAAGTTTGACACTGTTTCCACTGTTTCCCCATCTATTTCCCATGAAGTGATGGGAACAGATGCCATGGTCTTCGTTTTCTGAATGTTGAGCTTTAAGCCAACTTTTTCGCTCTCCTTGCAGTGATTTTGGAGCCCAAAAAAATAAAGTCTGGCACTGTTTCCACTGTTTCCCCATCTATTTCCCATGAAGTGATGGGACCAGATGCCATGATCTTCGTTTTCTGAATGTTGAGCTTTAAGCCAACTTTTTCGCTCTCCTCTTTCACTTTCATCAAGAGGCTTTTTAGTTCCTCTTCACTTTCTGCCATAATGTTGGTATCATCTGCATATCTGAGATTATTGATATTTCTCCCAGCAATCTTGATTCCAGCTGTGCTTCTTCCAGCCCAGTGTTTCTCATGATGTACTCTGGATATAAGTTAAATAAGCAGGATGACAATATACAGCCTTGACATACTCCTTTTCCTATTTGGAACCATGCCGGGGTCGAGCCCCAGTGGATCCAGGGTGATTCAAAGGTGGGGACAGAGTCGGCATCCTAGGAAAAAACTTATTTAATTACAGATATAGAGAGAGATTAGAAATGGATAGTGTAGTAGGAAATATTAGTGGAGAAAAAGAGGCTGAATAACTTGGAATTCAGCCAGAAAAATGGGGAGCAAGAAGGAAACGACATGGGGGAATCACTCTTTCCAGAAACTGATCTCATTTCTTTATTTTTTAGGTTTGCTTATATACCTTTTGTTACACATAAGGATGAATACAGAGTCACGCGGGGGTCAGCAGTCCTGACCTTTATCAAAATCAGGTGCTTTACATAAAAAAAGGTCCTAGGGGTTTCACATCATCTTCTGGCCACGAGGCCTGCTGACATTTACAACCCTTTCTTTCTGATAACCAAAAAACTTATTTTTTCCAAGGGTGTTTTTCTTAAACCAGGCACCACCCTCCAAATAAAGCTGCATTCCTATAGGGTGAGGGTGTAGTGAGTTACAATTAAGAAAGGAATTTATGTAACCCAAGGTTAACATGATTAATCTTAAAGGTTAATACTTATTTCTCCTATATGCTAGTTATATTCATTATAAGGGCAGGGAATATGGAGATTTAGCAGCAAACATCAGCCCAACAAATGAAATCCTTTCACCAATGTTCCCCTTAAGATCTATTTAGTCTTAAGAGAGTGATAAAGTTACATTTTTACATAGCAGGGACACGGTGATTTATAACAAAGTACAGTGGTCTATAACAAAAGAGAAAATTCATTAACTCAAAAAGTCTAGTATTGCTAACCTTAAAAACTACTATATTTCCTTTTCTATATTCCAAATACATTGATTAATATATTCCCAGGTGCCTAAGGATATGGAGGCCTGGCAGCAATCATTGACTCAACAATGAGAAAAGCCCTATGCTAATTAAGACTCTCAAAATACTCCAAAACTCTCTGTGCTGTTTATGGTTGAGAGGTAGTAAACAATCATGTGCGTAGTGGCAGGAGTATGGATAATCCTGCCACACAAGCTAGTTTGCCAGCAGAGAGGTTTGACCTGAGACACCCTTGTCCCACCCAGGGCAGGGAATTAGCAACAATTATTGGCACAACAAATGAAAAACCCTTCACCAATATAATTCCTAACCAACCCACTATACTAATAATTTCTAACTTCCCAAAAGAATTTGCCCTTAGTAAGTCTAAAACATCTCGTGCCTCTCACGGTCAGGAAGCTGTAAACAATCACATGTGGCCAGACGAACCTATACAGGCAGGCTAGAGAACCTTCAGAGGAGTTCGTAGGTTAAACCACTCTTGTCACGCCCAGGAATTTTTATTGACTTGGAGCTGCAAGTTAACTCCTTCTCTGGGAGAACCGGTGGGGAACAGTCCCCCATGAAGTCAGAGGTGTAGGCGATGGCATAAAACAGACTCTGGTTTTCGGGGTAGATGCTCAGGAACAGGGGGTTTCCTGAGGCTTGATCACGCCTTTGTGTATGCCAAGCCTGCTTCCTCATGACCTTTGCCATGGGCGGAGTTCCTCAGGCTGGCTCCCAGCAGAACCAATCTGTTGTTCCATGTCCAGTTCTAACTGTAGCAGCAATTAGGTTTCTCAAGAGGCAGGTCAGATGGTCTAGTATTCCCATCTCTTGAAGAGTTTTCCACAGTTTATTGTGATCCACACAGTCAAGGCTTTGGCATAGTCAATAAAGTTATTTATTTAGAAAATGCACTGGTCATAGCAAACACCCTCTTCCAACAACACAAGAGAAGACTCTACACGTGGACATCACCAGATGGTCAACACCGAAATCAGATTGATTATATTCTCTGCAGCCAAAGATGGAGAAGCTCTATACAGTCAACAAAAACAAGGCCGGGAGCTGACTGTGGCTCAGATCATGAACTTCTTATTGCCAAATTCAGACTCAAATTGAAGAAAGTAGGGAAAACCACTAGACCATTCAGGTATGACCTAAATCAAATCCCTTATGATTATACAGTGGAAGTGAGGAATAGATTTAAGGGCCTAGATCTGATAGATAGAGTGCCTGAAGAACTATGGAATGAGGTTCGTGACATTGTACGGGAGACAGGGATCAAGACCATCCCCATGGAAAAGAAATGCAAAAAAGCAAAATGGCTGTCTGGGGAGGCCTTACAAATAGCTGTGAAAAGAAGAGAGGCGAAAAGCAAAGGAGAAAAGGAAAGATATAAGCACCTGAATGCAGAGTTCCAAAGAATAGCAAGAAGAGATAAGAAAGCCTTCTTCAGTGATCAATGCAAAGAAATAGAGGAAAACAACAGAATGGGAAAGACTAGAGATCTCTTCAAGAAAATTAGAGATACCAAGGGAACATTTCATGCAAGGATGGGCTCGATAAAGGACAGAAATGGTATGGACCTAACAGAAGCAGAAGATATTAAGAAGAGGTGGCAAGAATACACAGAAGAACTGTACAAAAAAGATCTTCACGACCCAGATAATCATGATGATGTGATCACTAATCTAGAGCCAGACATCTTGGAATGTGAAGTCAAGTCGATTCATGGGGTCGCAAAGAGTCGGACACGACTGAGCGACTGAACTGAACTGAATTACTTTATAATATTGTATTGATTTTTCCATACATCAACATGAATCCGCCATGGGTGTACATGTGTTCCCCATCCCAAAGCCCCCTCCCACCTCTCTCCCTATACCATCCCTCTGGGTCATCCCAGTGTACCAACCCCGAGCATCCTGTATCATTCATTGAACCTGGACTGGCGATTCATTTCACATATGATATTATACATGTTTCAATGCCATTCTCCAAATTCATCCCTCCCTCTCCCTCTCCCACAGAGTTCAAAACACTGTTCTATATATCTGTGTCTCTTTTGCTCTCTCGCATACAGGGTTATCGTTACCATCTTTCTAAATTCCATATATATGCATTAGTATACTGTATTGGTGTTTTTCTATGTGGCTTATTTCACTCTGTATAGTAGCCTCCAGTTTCATCCACCTCATTAGAACTGATTCACATGTATTCTTTTTAATGGCTGAGTAACACTCCATCGTATATATGTACCACAGCTTTCTTATCCATTCGTCTGCTGATGGACATCTAGGTTGCTTCCATGTCCTGGCTATTATTAACAGTGCTGCGATGAACATTGGGGTACCCATGTCTCTTTCAATTCTGGTTTCCTTGGTGTGTATGCCCAGCAGTGGGATGGCTGGGTCATTTGTTGGTGGGAATGCAAACTAGACAGCTTTTAAAAAATCTGAGACATTACTTTGCTGACAAAGGTCATTATAGTCGAAGCTATGGTTTTCCAGCAGTCAGCTGTGGATGTGAGAGTTGGACTTAAAGAAAGCTGAACGCCAAATAATTGATGCTTTTTAACTGCAGTGTTGAAGAAGACTCTTGAGAGTCCCTTGGACTGCAAGGAGATCAAACAAATCAATCGTAAAGGAAATCAATCCTGAATAGTCATTGGAAGGAGTGATCCTGAAGCTGAAACTCCAGTATGCTAAGAGCTCCAGATGCGAAGAGCTGACTCATTTGAAAAGACTCTGATGCTGGGAAAGGCAGGAGGAGAAGGGGACGACAGAGGATGAGATGGTTGGATGTCATCACTGACTCTATGGACATGAGTTTGGGAAAGCTCCAGAGTTGGTGATGGACAGGGCAGCCTGGCGTGCTATAGTCCATGGGATCATAAAGATTCAGACATGACTGAGGGATTGAACTGAAGTATTGTTGATTAAACAAGATGCACAACTTGAGAGTTCTGAATTAAGGTTTTTTGGGGGGTAAAGAGGATTGCAGCCTGAGAGACAGCACCTGAGTTGGTTCTGTTATGTAGTTAGAATAGGAAGAAGGTGTCTAAATGGTCCTGGCTAAAAGACAGACAAAGAAAGGGAAAAGCCAATGAAAAGGGAACAAAGGAAAAATCTTTGGACCTGAGTGAGAACCTCGGGAAACAAACATGTGTCTCCTTTCTGGCTAGCCCTAATTTGCATAAGATAGGCTTGTGAGGAGGAGACAAAACTTATACAAATAGGGATCTCAGGTGTGTTGAGGCCTCTCCTTTGGGGTTGGCCTGCCCTCATGCCTCAAGGGTGTACTATCCTTTGTTTACCAAATAAAACTCTGAGCTGTAACTGACTGTAACACTGGTCAGCTGTTTCAAGTCTTTATTGTGGTGAGACAGAACCGAGGAAATTACACACACTCCCAACAATTCTAAGAGACTGCTCCAGGGAGGCAGTGGGGGAAGGTCAATATATGAGTTCAATGAGGAGTTCAGTGGGGAGTCAATATATAAAAGTTCAATGAGGGTGAAGGAGGAATTCAATGCCATTAAGTGCTCATTTTAGAAAAGTCACGAGGAGCTGATGTCATCATGCAGGGATTCGGTGCTTTTCTGGATGTGAGGAGACACAAGGATTGTGACCACGAAATCAGTTCCTGCAAATATCTATCTAAAGACCTGTTCCACCAGGTTCCCTGAAGCACAGAGTGCCTCACTCCACTGTGAACTCCCTCAGTGGGTGTTGAAGGTCAACAGTTGCAGTGGCACAGGCTTCAGTCTCTGCCAAGGCAGATGGCAGATGCCCTTGGTGTTCAGTCACTGGCAATGCTCTTGGCAAGTGCTGGTCTGTAGTTGACAGTATGATTGGTTTATGTCTCTGGAAATCACTAGACTCAGTCTATCAGTTCAGTTCAGTCGCTCAGTCGTGTCCGACTCTTTGCGACCCCATGAATCACAGCACGCCAGGCCTCCCTGTTCATCACCATCTCTCGGAGTTCACTCAGACTCATGTCCATCGAGTCAGTGATGCCATCCAGCCATCTCATCCTCGGTCGTCTTCAAAGTCCAACTCTCACATCCATACATGACCACAGGAAAAACCATAGCCTTGACTAGACGGACCTTAGTCGGCAAAGTAATGTCTCTGCTTTTGAAAATGCTATCTAGGTTGGACATAACTTTTCTTCCAAGGAGCAAGCGTCTTCTAATTTCATGGCTGCAGTCACCATCAGCAGTGATTTTGGAGCCCAAAAAAATAAAGTCTGGCACTGTTTCCACTGTTTCCCCATCTATTTCCCATGAAGTGATGGGACCAGATTCCATGATCTTCGTTTTCTGAATGTTGAGCTTTAAGCCAACTTTTTCGCTCTCCTCTTTCACTTTCATCAAGAGGCCTTTTAGCTTCTCTTCACTTTCTGCCATAAGGGTGGTGTATAGACTCAGTCTATAGTCTTATGTAATTGAGGAGACTGGGGAGGAAACTTCTCTACTCATTGCAGGGTTGAAAATTCTGCTTTTAGAAATTCATGCCTTTGGATAAAGATGTTACCTCTCCATGGGTCTCATGAAACAGAAGTGATTCAAGGTATAAAAGATGATAGAGTATGACCTAATCAATCATACCCTCTTACAAATTTCATTAACAGATCCAAGTACTATGGAGATCACTAACTAATAGCAGTAGCCCTGAAAGCATGGGACATGGAATAGCTTAGTTGAGAAAATAAGTTCTGACTTATTTTCAGAACACAGTCTGGGAGTTGAAGGGAGAGTTAGCAGATTTAGGCAGGCTCAGTGAAATGAACGACTTGAATCATCTATCTCTCTGTTTTGTACAGGAACTTCCACCTAAATAGGTATATAGAATATTGACCTCAGTATGTTGGGGCATTTTTTTTTTCCTTTCTAGTGTGTTTTAGTATATTAGATCTTACTTGCTTGCTTGAATTGATTTATTCAAAAAAGGAAATGGATTATAAGAATACAGAGGTATATTGTGAAGCTCAAATTAGGTCAGGAATGTTATTAATTTAGTCAGCTAGCTGCATAACAACCATGAAATCTCAGCAGCACAGGAGAGTAAGTGTTTTTGTCACCAAACATTTATTTATTTGGTTGAGGGTCAACAATGAAGCCTGAGATTGGCTGACTAAGTCTGCTAATCTCAGCTGGACTTGTTCATGGTCCTGGAGGTCAGATGAGATTCAGGGCTGTGGGCTTTACTTGGCTGGAGTGAGTCAGCTCTAACTATACATCTCATTCTCTTTCTGAGTCTAGCCACCTGGCTGGGGCATATTCTTGCAGATGAGTCATTGCTGTTTCCTGGGCCAGATGACTAAGGTGACAGTTCTCATTCTCATGTGTGCCTCACCCTCATTTAATTTTTCAGTCACTCAGTCGTGTCCGACGCTGTGACCCCATGGACTGCAGCACCCTTGGCTTCCCTGTCCTTCACCAACTCACAGAGCTTGCTCGAGCTCATGTCTGTTGAGTCGGCGTTGGCTCAAACTCAACCAACCATCTTGTCCTCTGCCGTTCCCTTCTCTTGCTTTCAACCTTTCCCAGCATCAGGGTCTTTTCTAATGAGTTGGCTGTTTGCATCAAGTTGTCAATGTATTAGAGCTTCAGCTTTGGCATCAGTCCTTCCAGTGAGTGTTCAGGATGGATTTCCTTTAGGATTGACTTGTTTGATCTCCTTGCTGTCCAAGAGACTCTCAAGAGTCTTCTCCAACACCACAGTTCAAAAGCATCAATTCTTCGGCGCTCAGCTTTCTTTATAGTCCAACTCTCACATCCATACATGACTACTGGGAAAACAATAACTTTGACTATATGGACCTTTGTCGGCAAAGTAATATCTCTGCTTTTCAATATGCTATCTAGGTTAAGGGAATACCCAAATTAACATCTTCAAATCCCAATCTAAATTCCTGGGGAAGGAACTTCCTAGTCCACAGGTGTGATTATGTTTGGTAAGATGCTTGCCTCAGCTTGAGGGAACCATCTGGAAAATAAGAGTGGACAAAGGACAAAATAGTCATGCCCCATTAATAACATTATTTGAATTCTTTAATTTTTCTGTGAGTTGGTGAACAAGGGATTATTCTCAATCATTGCTTACACATAACAAGGGTCTTAGTAAATCAATCAGTTTAGTCACTTGAACCTCATTCTTGATGGGGTTCAAATCTTTGAAAAATTTGTTCAGAGCTTCTCTTGCTTTTTTCTATTTCCTTGCTATGTTTATAGTTTCTCTTTTTCCCTTGTTCCATGATTTATTGGAAACCACAAGGAATGCTCAGATGAACGTTGGTTATTCGTTTTGGTGTCCTTGGCTCCACAGTCACAGATCCAAGCCAGGCATCCCAACTGGTGGCCCAACCACATGCAATGCTGCCTTTCAAGTTTCTATTTATAGTATAGTATAATGAAGTCGCTCAGTCCTGTCCCACTCTTTGTGACCCCGTGGACTGTAGCCTACCAGGCTTCTCCATCCATGGGATTCTCCAGGCAAGAATACTGGAGTGGGTTACCATTTCCTTCTCCAGGGGATCTTCCCAACCCAGGGATTGAACCTGGGTCTCCCACATTGGAGGCAGACGCTTTAACCTCTGAGCCAAATTGGCTTATCAGCACTGAGTGTTCTCTACTGCACAGACACAGCCTCCTCCCCAGTTGGGGTGGCCTCCTCAACTGCTCCCCATTGATCAATAGTGTTGCTGTCATGAGGATGCCTATTGAGAATGTCTCCTCACCACTTCCAACCACTGAGTCAAAATGTATTAATTCCTGAGGCTCCCATCTCATTCCCATTTTCTCCCTGACTCCTTTAAGAAGGCACATGGCCTATTCCATTATTCAACTCTGTGTCCCTTCTCTGAATTTGGTGTTCCTCTTCTAGTCAGTGAAAATGGCTTACATTTAACAGTTTTGCCTTGTATTCTCTGTTTCACTCTTTGCATTGCTCTTATACCCCACACTAGCTTACTTACTCCTTTGACAGAGGCACCAAATCTTGTGCCTCTTCTGTGTTTCCCAGGACCAGAGACAGTGCCGGTTGCATTCTAGGGGCTTAATAAACACTTATCTGATTCTAGAGTTCCTATATCAAAATGATGGTTATGCTATCAGAAGGCCATATGTCATCATACTCTGAATTATCTTCTGTTCAGCTGTTTGTACTTAATCTTTAATCTTTCTTTCTAGAGATTATTTTTTTCCATTATAAGGGCAATATCTTGGAGGAGGATGCTCTTACACTGTCATCCATTTCTCCATGAGTCTGCTAGAAAATGGATGATCCAAGTAGCTTCTTTCTAATATAATTTATATGAAGTAGAAGCATTTTCTATTTCTCCCTTTTGTGTTCTTGTTTTGAATTGCAAATATTCACTTTCACATATATTTAAAAGTTATTTTGACAGTATGTAATGTAGATTTAAAACATTCTGAACTTGGCTGTTTTCCCTTGATCAATTCTTTTTTTAGCAGAAGCACTGTAAATACACCAACAAGTGTCAGAACATACAGTATAGTGAACAGTCAAGGACAATCTGTTATGATATTCTGCATATTAAAGACTGGTTTGTTTATGCCACCAGGGGGAATTCATTTTTAGTATTTGGATTTGATGGACTAGTGAGAATGATATAATTTGCTCCACAGCAGAAGGATAGACATTAACTTTTACTCAATGCTAAAGGAAAAAAAAATCTTAATGATAGAAAACATTAAGATAGCCAAAGAGGCAATATTCCTAGAATTAGCAGAAGGAAATTCAGCTGTGATACCCAGAAACTGACTGGCAGTAATTCCATTCAAGTAGGTAAGATTCAGCATTAAAAAAATGAAGATTATGGCATCCAGTCTCATCATTTCTTGATAAATAGATGGGGAAAAATTGGAAATAGTGACAGATTCATTTGGTAGGGGGTGGGGGGAGCTCCAAAATCACTGCGGATGAGACCTGCAGCCATGAATTTAAAAGATGCTTGTTTCTTGGAAGAAAAGCTATGACCAACCTAGACAGCATATTAAAAAGCAGAGATGTCACTTTGCAAACAAAGATCCATATAGACAAAGCTATGGTTTTTCCAGTAGTCATGTATGGATGTGAGAGTTGGACCATAAAGAAAGCTGAATGCCGAAGAATTGATGCTTTTGAACTGTGGTGTTGGAGAAGAATCTTGAGAATCCCTTGGACAGCAAGGAGATGAAACCAGTTAATCCTAAAGGAAATCCATCCTGAATATTCACTGGAAGGACTGATGCTGAAGCTGAAGCTCCAGTACTTTGGCCACCAGTACTTTGGCAAAGAACTGACTCACTGGAAAAGACCCTGATGCTGGGAAAGATTGAAGGCAGGAGGAGAAGAGAATGAAAGAGGATGGAATGGTTGGATAGCATCACTAACTCAATGGACATGAGTTTGAGCAAGCTCTGAGAGTTAGTGATGGACAGGAAAGCCTGGCATGCTGCAGTTCATGGGTCACAAAGAGTCAGACACGACTGAGTGACTGAACTGAACTAATGTACTGATGTTAGAGTTGGACCATAAAGAAGACTGAGAACCAAAGAATGGATGCTTTCAAACTGTGGTGCTGGAGAAGACTCTTGAGAGTCCTTTGAACTTCAAGGAGATCAAACCCATCAATCCTAAAGGAAATCAACCCTGAATATTCATTGGAAGGACTGTTGCTAAAGCTGAAGCTCCAATACTTTAGCCACCTGATGCAAAGAGATGACTCACTGGAAAAGACCCTGATACTGGGAAAGATTGAGGGCAAGAGGAGAAGGGGATGACAGAGGATGAGATGATTGGATGGCATCTCCCACTCTATGGATTTGAGTTTGAGAAAACTTGGAGAGATAGTGAAAGGCAAGGAAGCTTGGAGTGTTGCAGTTCATGAGGTCGCAAAGAGTCAGAGATAACTTAGTGCTTGAACAACAACAACAAGATGAGTTGGATGGCCAAGAACTTGCTTCATAGTAGGAGAAGTGAAGCTGTTAGTTGCTTTACTTACATAACTTGAAACTGAGGAATAGTCTCCTGACAGTTATTCAGGTGAGTTATAATCTTCCTGACTGATTCACCAAAATGGGGACTGAACTGTAAGAAGGTTCACAAATAATTTCTGAGTTGTCAAACTTGGAGGAAGCAAAACCATGGGGCTTTCTTTTTCTTCTTATTTTTATCTTTCCTCACCTGCCGTCTTTCCTTTCCACTTCTTCCTCTTTTCCCTCTAACTTATTCTCTTCCTCTTGCTCTTTCCAGTTTTCATATGAAGGATTAAATAGGCCTTAGAGTGAAATGATGGATTAAAAGCTACTAAAGTAAATGTGGAAGGCCTTATTTATGGTTCTCCTGGCAATGCAGAAAAAGAAGCAACACTTGGAATCGAGGATGAGCAAAATCAGTTTAATCGATATTCATTCATATGTATTTCTTAAGGGAAGGAATACAAAGTCATGTAAGAGTTTATGCTTTCCAATTGTTTGTAATGCATTGAAAGTTGAAAAAGTTATGAGTTGGAAAAGATATATGAGAAGAAAATTAACAGTTTAAGACCATAGGTATTAAGAGCAAATGAACTATTAAAGAGAGAAGTGTAGATGAAGAGGTAAATGCTGTTTACTGGGTGGTTCAAGGTAGGTAGGACTTTAAGCTGGATTTTGGACAACACCACATGGGCTTCCCAGGTAGCACTGGTGGTAAAGAACCTGTCTGCCAATGCAGGAGACCCAAGAGACGCGGGTTCAATCCTTGGGTTAGGAAGATCCTGTAGAGAAGGCAATGGCAACCCACTGCAGTATTCTTCCCTGGAGAATCCCATGGACAGAGGAGCCTGGCGGGCTACAGTCCGTGGGGTCGCAAAGAATTGAACACAGCTGACGAGACTAAGCAGGCATGTATGAGATTCAGACAGACATACCATGGTTGAGTCTGATGAGCACAGGGTCCGTGGCAGCTCTAGGTAAGTTTGGCCCTCGTAGAAGGATTTTAAATTGTTGATATGTGTGGGAAAGTGCTTGAAGTCAGCCTGTGAAGAGCTCTGAATGTCAGAGTAGAGAACCTATAGTCTAATCAGTATGTGCTTGAGAATCACTGATAGTAACTCTGGAAAAGAAAGTTGAGAGCAATGTAAAAGAACAGGAATTGAGAGGCCGGGACACTGATTGAAGGTGGGAGAAGATGGGTGGGAGGTACCTGCATCAGAGAAGGATAAAAAGAGAGATATGTTGAAGGTTAGCACATAGAGTGACTGAAGGAGGGATTGGTGAGAGATGTTTAAAAAGTCAGGGAAAGGAGGTGACTTTGTGAAAGTTTGCAGGTTTTGATGACTGTGTGACTATGCAGTAGCCAAATGAGGATACTCACTAATCAGGAAGGAGATCCTGAACTACAGTTTGAGAGATAGTATAAAGATAACCTGACCACCTGAGTTATCCACCTAAAGATGATGGTTGAATCCATGAAAATGGATTACATTTTCACAAAAGAGGTGTTCAGAAGGTTTGGCCTACCCGTGATGAGTGTCTGTTAGACATGTGAGGAACCACTGGAGAAAGGAAGAGCAGTTAGAAGAACAGGAGTACCCAGGCAGTGGATGGAATAATGAGCGTTTCAGAACCAGGGGGGATCACTTAAGTCCAGCTGCATATTATATGCACCCCACTCCAGTACTCTTGCCTGGAAAATCCCATGGACAGAGGAGCCTGGTAGGCTGCAGTCCATGGGGTCACTGAGAGTTGGACGCGACTCAGTGACTTCACTTTCACTTTTCACTTTCATGCACTGGAGAAGGAAATGGCAACCCACTCAAGTGATCTTGCTTGGAGAATCCCAGGGACGGCGGAGCCTGGTGGGCTGCCGTCTATGGGGTTGCACAGAGTCGGACACAACTGAAGTAACTTAGCAGCATATTATATGAGACTAAAGGGAAGGAAAATGTGTATCACCTGGGATGAAGAACAGAAAGCAACTAAAAGGTCTTCAGTAGTGATCCTATGTTTGTGGATTAACATCCCTGGGAAGGAATGAGTTAGCTTTTACTTGTCCTTCTTTATTAATACAAACAGAAAAGCAAGTGGTGAAACAAATTGGAAAACAGTGTACACACAACTAACACTCCTAGAGGAAAGATTTTTGCACTGTCTCTTGCTAACCTCTTCTGATACTCAATGGCCCTTTTTACCCAGGAGTTCTTTTTAAAACCATTATCCAAAATCCCTACTGTTCTCATTTAAGCTGTATTTTTTTTTTTTCCTGACTTTCTTGTTTATTCTCAGGGGACATGAAGAACATATGGTAACTATCTCTCAAATAATAATCTTTGTATTTTTGAAATAGGTATTGTGCAATTTTTTTTTTCCTCTTTAGCCTTCCATTCTTCAGGCTAAATAATGCTAAGCAGTTTACCCTTTCTTTATGGACATTTCTTCCTTGGACAGTGGCTCAGACTGAGAGCCATAGTGGAGTCAAATTTGCCTATTGGCAAAAATTCAAGAACTAAATAGTGATGATTCCTTTTGCGAATAACTCTATGCATCTTTTGTAGCCTGAGAGCACTTATCAAAACTAATGGACACATAGGAAATCTTTCAAAAAATAAAATTTGTGGTCAGATAAAAAGAAAAGTAGCTATAACCTCTATTCCCACTGGTAGTAGTGTATCAACTTCCATTTGAATGAAACTAAGGGTGAAAAAGGTACTAATATACAAAGTCAGGAACATGATTTTTAGAAGGATGTTAAATGTCAAGGCTAATTTGTTAGTCTGTTTCTTAGGGACATGATGTCTATGTTAGTTGCTCAGTTGTGTCCGAATCTTTGCAACCCCATGGACTGGGATCCTCTGTCCATGGGATTTCACAGGTAAGAATAGTGGAGTGGGTTGCAATTTCATTCTCCAGGGGATTTTCCCAACCCAGGGCTTGAACTTGGGTCTCCTGCATTGAAGGCGGATTCTTTACCATCTGAGCTACCAGGGAATAAAATATATATTTTTAAAATATATTCAGAAACACTTAGAAGTTATTAAAAGCTCTTTTAATAAGTGTTGCCTCCACTTCCTCTAGAATTTATGCTGTCATTTTCCATGGCAGTCTTAATAAATATTAAGGACTATGAGTCTCAATTTGTCAACAAATATTTTTGTTCCGGGGAAAGTTAAGTAAACACAAAATCAGACTACTAAGGTTGATGAAACTTCTGATTTATGTCAAGGCAGGAACCCTCTTGAAACCAAAGTGGCAATGAATGTTTACATAAGCCTGACCTTGCACTAGGCACTGTTATAACACCTTCTATATAATTATTTACATTATTTCTTTTAATCCTGCTAACAACCCATTGAATTAGATACTATTATCCTCATTTTGCAGATGAGGAAACCGCTGAGACTTGCCTAAGATCATATAGCTAGGAAGCCGCGGAGCTCAGATTTGAACCTGATCTCCTGGCTTCAAATCCGGCATGTTTAATCATTACTTCATGAGAGATGACTTTCAGGTTCTCCTTGAGTAAACTGAGAGATGACTAGTCCACTACTTTGTACTAGAAAATGCCTCTTGCTGTTGAAATGGAATCTTCCTTCTTATAGCTCTCCTTTGTTAGTTAAATTCCACTCCCTGGATGAAAGAGTCTCTTCTGCAGTTCAGTTCAGTTCAGTTCAGTCGCTCAGTCGTGTCCGACTCTTTGCGACCCCATGAATCGCAGCACGCCAGGCCTCCCTGTTCATCACCATCTCTCGGAGTTCACTCAGACTCACATCCATCGAGTCAGTGATGCCATCCAGCCATCTCATCCTCGGTCGTCCCCTTCTCCTCCTGCCCCCAATCCCTCCCAGCATCAGAGTCTTTTCCAATGAGTCAACTCTTCGCATGAGGTGGCCAAAGTACTGGAGT